>WSFP011530853.1:0-12053 GCA_009831015.1 Picea engelmannii | reverse complement strand
TTATTTTTAAGAACGAGCATTCGGTGATTCGCGATTTTATCGTGGAACTCTTGAGGATCCTCCCCTTCCTGCATGATCCAAATAGGATCATTTTGGTTTTGTTGGTCAGCATGCATTTTAGCAAACTCGTCTATTGATTCTAAAAAATTTCGAAGTTGTTCATTGTCCTCAAAGACTTGCCAATGCTATATGTTATATGGTATAGAAGGTCGGTGCCTCATTTGTATGTGGTACTTTAGTTTAAACGTGGTGGGAGGTGTGAATGTTGAGGTTGTTTTGGCTAACGCATCAGCCTGTTGGTTTTTAGTTCTTGGAATGAAATGAACCTTGACAGAGGAGAAGAAATTGTCGATCAGATCCCAGACACAATTCTTGTAGGACCTCAACCTAAGATGTTTGGCCTGGTACTGTCGGTTTATCTATTTTATGATTAGCTCAGCGTCACCAAAGACTTTGAGGTTTTTTATTTTCATTCTCCTAGCAGATTCTAACCCTAACACTAAGGCTTCATACTCGCATACATTATTTGTGCAGTCCACATACCATTGTAGCCTATAGGAAAAGGGGATTACAAATTGATCATCAGGAGCCACAAGGAGTGCCCCAGCTCCAACTCCAAAGTAAGATGAAGCACCGTCAAAAAATATCTTCCATACACTAGTGCTATATACATTTTTTTTATTTTTTTCTTTTTATGTTTTTTCTTTTGTACAACTTTCGTCTATACCTACCTCAATATCATCATCAATAGATAAAATACAAGTACCTAAATCTTGATCAACAATATATACAGGGTGGTTATTTGGGTTATGTGGATCACCTACCGTGAATGCCAACCTAGTTTCTCTGTAAAGATGCTTGTATTGTCCTCCAAAAAATGGAATCGTAGCATATGTCATGTCAAGCTGGAGAGATCCTCCAAGCTTGGCACCCCATGACCTAGATAAAAGAATACCATATTTCGGAGGGATATCGGTGACAACTACATCCATAAGAATTTGTTTTGCGGGTATTTGTGCCAGACTTACCACCAGGTCTTTAATCATGCCTATGCATTTGACTTTTCTTGAATCAAATGAATATAAATCTCCATAAGGCCTAGTGATTTTGAGACATAATTTATCCATAATTGCTTTAGGCATCACATTGTGGGATGCTCCAGAATCTAGCATGCAGTTATGGAGTAGGTGGTCGAACAAGGTTAATGTTATATAGAAGGGGAAACAATGTCTCTCGCACCTTTGAAATGCGGACCAAACACTATGTTCAGCTTGTCATCTTCTAAGTTGATGACATCGGCTGGGCTTTTGTCTTTTGAAAAGCTAATCATCTTGGCAATTTGTTTTCTGTATATGGGATTTTTAGCCAGTTCAACAAGTGGGATAGGGATTTTGATTTTGTTTATTTCATTTTCGAGACTAAAATTTCCTAGGGCCTTGTCGCTCTCTATGTTTGGGGTCTCCATTCCTTTCTTTTCAGCTTTTCTTTGTGGTGTGGATTTGGTTTCACTCATAGAGACCTGTGTTTTCACGGCGGGTGTTCCTACTGACTTTGGCTTGACAGGCTGTGTGTCAGCGGTGTGGGTTTTTGCAGTCTGTTTCTCAGCAACCTTTGGAGCCACTTCATCAGTTTCGCCCCTAGGCAAGATCTTTTTTGTTGGGGCGGTTGGAAGAGTATTGTTCCTAGGTCTTAAATTGTACTTCTCGTGTACTTCGGCTATAATATCATCTGTGATACCCTGATAGGTCAAATCTTCAGAAGTATCGTTGCTAACATCATCTTCCAATCTAATTTCTTTATTTAAGTATTTTTTGTAATCTTTTCTTGATAAATAGGGTGATTTACTATCATCGCCAAGATTATTTATATCCTCATCTAACTCTTCAAAATCTTCTAGGTCTTCCTCTCCAATGAAGTTTTCACTTTTGAAGGGGGTTGGGATTTTTTGATCCTCATTCTTAATTATTTTGTGTGGAGCCTGAGGATCAAGATTCCTTCTAAAATCCTTCCTAGGAAAATTATCCCTTTTTTATTTATCTAGTTCCAATTTTGAGATCTTATTTGATAGTTCTCTAATTACCTTAGCCATCTCGTTTATTTTATCTCTTGAGGATTTCCCCGATCCTGAGGATCCACCTTGTTCTTTGAATTTCCTATTTTCTTTGTTCCCGGTTTCTATTTTTGCTTTTAATTTTCCCTGATGTTATCATGTTTGATTCGATTTCTAGAGCATCATCTTGCATTTTCGTGAGATCTGTTGATATTCTTTCTCTCAATAATAGAGCGAAATCAGGATTAAAGGCTCCAACAAAAGTCACCTTTGTTGCAGGTTGAGAAGGTTTGACCTCAACTGAGATTTTATTATACAACTTGTTAAACCTTTGTGTGAACTCTAGAACAAATTCTGAGTTTTTCTTTCTAAGGGCTCTGAATTCAGTTAGGTAATAGAGGTGGTCCTTCCTCTCCCCCCATTGTCTGATAAAAGCGTTTTCAAGTTCTTCGTAATATCTTAGAGATCCTGTTGCTAAGGCATAGAACCAGGTCCTCACCTGTCCTTCAAAAGTCTGAATGAGGAGTCTAGAATAGGCATATTCGTGTTCAATTCCAAGGATGTCAGCAAATTGGTCGAAGAAATTTATGTGTTCTTGAGCGGTTACATCTTCTTCCCCTGTAAATTTGGGAAGTCTTTTCATATAATTTTTGGGAAGGTTGTGTAGGGAAACTGGGAGGACAAGGGGGGCATATCTAGCAACTACCTTAGCAAAGATTCTAGGAAGAGGTGCTTGGCCGCCTGCTGGTCCTCCTGGGGCACCGCCCCCAGCTCCTGCACCTCCATGTGAAGCCATTGATAGATTTGAGGTTGAAGCTCGGAGTGTGTGAGGAGAAGGCTCATGGAAGTCTGAGGTATACACTTCAAGAAAAGAGAACGTATCATTTGAAAGGGGAAGCGAGACGGATCTCTCAAGTGTTTCCTTAACATTCAACTACGTAAAAGAAGGCTGACAAATAGTATGTATGGGTGAAATGATTTGTCTAAGGGATCTTCGTGATTTTAAAATATTTTCTGGATCAGAGACTGGCGAGGTTTGCTTGTCGTCCGGGTTCTTTCTGGTGTTCTTTAGGCTAATAGCCAGTTTACTTATTGTGGAGTCGCCAAGTTAAAAATAAAGGTAGCCTTAGAAGGTTTTCTATCTTTGTTCACTATCAAAGAAAGAAAGTGTCAATGTCATTCTTCCCAGGGAAAAGTTTCGTTTCTTCGTTCCCCGGCAGCGGCGCCAAAAATATGTTGTTCCTGAGTTTATACTTTAAGGCTCTAAAGTATACTGTCAAAGCATCTGAAAAGATAATGAGAATTAAGGGGTAAGAAACAAATGTGAAGGGTAAATCAGAGTTGGTTTCTCAACTATCTCTGTCTAGCTTCCCATTGTTCTTGGATGATGATATCTCTCTCGATAACTGCCCACGAGAATTCTAATTCAACCTGGGTGGTTGTTGTTTGCAGGATAGTATTAAAAAAGTTCAAAGCAATGCTAGTTTGATCTTGAAGGCCAGGTTCTATGTTAGGCTGTCTATTATTTGGGACAGTCATGGGGAGTAAATTTTATTGAATTAAAATGTTTTAAGATTTGTTGCTTCAATTTTGAGGGATGAAATAGACAAAGAGTTTTGAAACTCAAAATAATAACACAATAACAGTAGAGCTTGTTTCCTATACTTGAAACAATTTGAGAATAGTATAATAATAAAAAAAGTAATGCTGCCGAAAAATATGAGGCTTTAATCATGAAAGAATCTCATATTATAACAGAAGAAGGAGAGAAACACGAAATTTCTAATGAAGTAATAAATATAACCATCCAAATGACCTACAGGTCTTGAAAATGCTGATAGAAATCACAAAGGAAAAACTGTAAATGATTGGATAATCAAATAAAATCAAACTACAGTAGAATTTTGAATTAAACTATAGCTAATCATTCATTAGCAAGACATGGAAAAAAAGATGTTGAAAGATATTGAAAACGGAGTAAAGGAACACATAGCTTCAAGTTGACAGAATTCAGAATCTCTTCTACATTATCTATATCATTGTAAATCGGAAAACTTCTAATACAATCGGCTCCCAAAAAACAAAAGCCTTTTTTCAGTCTTGTGAAATTATACTTATACATGATCACCAAAACTTTTTCCCGTTGGTGATTAACTAACTTCCGAAGACTAACGGTTACATGAATGAGCAATGTTGAACTGTTTACATTTCGATTTTAACTGCTTTATTATTTCAATGATGAAAATATCCAAAACAGTATTTCATGTCTGCATTGATTAACTTCCTTCTTCTGTTTTAAGACAGTGAATACATTTTCCCAGAAACTGCACCAAAACTCTGGGAGCTTCTGGGATATCTTTCGCCTCAAATAAGAAGAAATTTCTCTGTAATTCAGGTAGACGCTCTTCGATTATCTTTCTTGTGAACTTAATAGTTTGTAACTTTAAGTTCGGCATTACTATCCATTTAACGATTTGAGTGACATTGATTACCTTTATTTGTGGGATCTCTACCTGAATTTCTTCCAGATCCTCCTTGAATATTAATTGATGCTTAACAATGTTAATTTCTCCTAACAACCCTGGACAATTTTTTCTTCCAATGTTCAATGAAGCTTTCTCTAAAAGGTAGAAAATTCCTTGACAGTCATCATTAACCTCTTTGGTTATTCTCTTGTTTTCTGCAAGGTTTGCCTCCCATACCTTGAGTATTATATCACCTTTAATCTTCTCTGAAACAGATAGCTTTTGAGTCTCTCCGACCTCCTCTTTTGTTGAAAGAGCCACTTCTTTTGAAAAGTTGTTATGGCTACTTTCACTTCTCTCTCTTTCAGGAGAATATTCTCCAAGGATTTACTTGTTTCCTTAAAGTAATTCTGAATAAATTCTAGCTTAAAAAACACTCCCTGCTTCTCTTTTTCTATCTTTGTATGTATTTCCAACACCTAGGCTTGGAAGATTTCAAGCTCTACCACTTGATTTTGAATGGAATTAATCTTATTTTGTAATTGTCTATTCATTTCTTCTTGTTGTAGGACCTATGCTTGACTGACCTGTATCTTCAGGTTTGTTTCATCTAAGCTTGCTTTCAGTTTTTGAATCTCTTGAATGTCATTGAATCTGGCTCAATCTAGACCCTTGTTTATCTCCCGACTGATACTTCTTTTAGTCTCCTTTAATTGAATTTGTAGCTGAGCTATCATCTGATCTTTCTGTTGCAACATAGTTCTCAGATTACCCACAGAGTATAAATTTGTCGATGCTAAGGCTCCCATTGTGCCTGCTATTTCTGTAGTGAATTCCCCTTCTTCAAGTTTTTTTCCATCTACAATGATCTTGTGCTTTTTAATCATCATATCTCCTCTTGGATGCATTTCCTGTTTCAGGATACCCTTCCTCTTTTTACTGAAAAAGTAATCAAATGAAGGAATCTCGTCCCTAGAAATAGGCTCAAGATCACTAACATATAGAGCTCCCTCTTGGGGGTTTCCATAGGTAGACTGCAATGGAGTAAAAGAAGTAATGGGACTTCCAAGTTCCATCGACGTTGTTCCTCCTACTTTTTTGGAAAAATCCTCAGGGATTTCTGGGGATGTTTCCAACTCCTTTCCTTTCCCTGCCTCTAATTTTTCTGTCTGAGGAACTTTTGTTTCTTGTGAAGGCATTTCAATCTCCTTCATTTTTCCCTTTGTATTTTATTTATCCTATACATCTATTTCAAAACCTGGGGGAGGCCCTTCCTGCTATGGAGGAGGGGTCCTGGATTCACCCTACAAAATCTTTGGCAAACAACTTCGCCTGTGACTTTGGAAGGACATGAAACCAGTCTGTAAGTCGGGTGATAAGGCCCATACCCTGTTCAATACCTCCTCATAGGTTTTAACCTATTTGAATATATCATCATAAATAGACTTTTAATCTTCATAAGATTCTACATTGCAATGCATCAAATGTCTGTTTACTAATTGATAAGGGTCATGTTTTATGTGTTCGATATCTACCAGTTTAACTTCTTCTAGTGCTTCGGCTTCCACTTTATAATGGCCTAGGTTTAGCAATGAAAATTTCCCGATATGTATAGGGAAGATTGGCCAAGACTTCTTTTGAGCTGCCTTTAGTTCTATTCCAATACCACCTTTCACTATTTGGTGTGCTACCTCCCTCAATACTAGTCTGTCCGAGAGGAATTTTGGAAGCGCATGAGGGGGGATTGATCACCCATAAACCCTAATGTAAGAAAAGTTTTCATCAATGAACCAGTCAGCTATTTCTTTGAGGTTTTTTGAGACTGACTAAGAAATGCGAGGGGGTTCACAGCCATAAAACATTTTATGCATTGGAATTACTCTGAAATGACAAATTTCATAAAACGCATTCTTAGCATTTTCTTCCCATAGCACAGAGTGATACTCATGAATGGGTTCGGGGCAGGTTATGTTCCAACTCCAATTCATCAGGGGAAATGGATTCACAAAGCAAATTGTGTCCATAATGTACGCCGACATGTAAAAGGCCATTGGCTGACCTTTAGATCTTGCAACTCTATAATTTGAAACTTATTGGGCTAGGTTATCAGACAAAATCTTGATCTAGTTAAAAGTGTATCCTTCTGATGCTTCTTGTAAAAAGGGCACCCATTCTGCAGGAAAATGGTAGGGATTCGTTTTCCCAAAAAGTCTACACAACATAATGGCTACATAGACCATGTACTCATTCAAAGATGTTGTGGCATAAAATCCATGGGTATCGGCCCTAAATTTCGATGGACATCTCCACCATTCTCTGATTAAATCGAGATAAGTTCGGTCTGCCTCAATACACTCCTTCCTTTGAAATTCAGCTAAAAACTCGGCATTATAAATGTGCTTAGGATTTGGTGAGAGTTTGTACATTACTTGTATATGCTCTGGCTTGAATGAGCCAACAACGACGGCTTGATTGTTTAAAGTGCTTCTTGTCGGGATATCGAACTTCTCCAAGGCCCAATTGATCATGTCATTGTATGCCATGAGCCGAGGGTGTGTTGTGATCTTATGAAGCTCCGATTCTGCTATATCCTGAAAGTGATTCTCGAAATCAACAGGAGAATTTTTTATTTCGTAATCCAGGAATTCATAGATTTGTGTCCAGGATTTAATTGAGTCGATGGCGTGCAGCGTACTGTCGAATATGATATCTCCTTCTGGGTTACGCATCTCCTCTGTATATTCACTCTTCTTCGGTGCTTTCTTTGGTGCCATAGCTTTATGTTAGAAGGAAAACCTGTCACAGAAAAGAAGCGTATGAGCTTGGCCGAATGCGAATTACCTTTGAAGGATAGAACAAGCATAGGTTTTGGAACACAGATTTTTAATTCTCCTTAAACTTGTTTTATGACAAAAACACTGACGTAGCTGACCTGTAATCAATTACATTTAATGCAAAAAATATCTCTGAGATATACACAGTATTTATCGGTTATCTGTTTATTAATAAGGTTGTATTTCGGCAATCTTAGATTCAAAATTCAAAAGATTTGATTCAACTGTACCGAAAATAAGAAAAGACCTAAGAAGTTTAATTACCGTTAATCATGCTTCTAAAATAGAGTTAATTCAATCTAAACACATATTATGAGTCGAGACTTCGTCTTCCGGGATTTCAGGGATCATGTTAACAAGAGGTATGTTATTGTTGAACCTCGATTCCTGAAAGTGCGAAATCATGATAAGATTAAGTTAATCCTTAACTTTCGTATCAGTGAATTAATTAATCAAGATTTAAAATTAACTTCCATTCTTTCGGGGTTTCGGGGATCGTGGATACATGAGGTATGTCATTGATAAACCCCATTTCCCAAAATTACGAAATCACGATAAGATTAAAATAGGCCTTAAATTTCTTATTAATAAATTAATTAATCGAGATTAAACTAACTTTCATTCTTTCGAGAAATCGGGGATCGGGATTTCGTGATTCAATATGTAAGGAAAACACATGGTTTGAGTAGACCCAAATCCCGAAAGGTTTTTTAAAAAAAGTCTTAACTCCTTTAGGTTTTAAGTTTATCATGAAAAAAGAACGCACGTTAAAAATTAAAAACATTTTAATTTTCCGTCTTTTATTATTTAAAGAAAAAAGCTTGTCGGGACTTCGGTACCAGGCTTTTGGAAATGATAGCGAGGGTTATGCTTTAGGAAAAGTCGAAATCCGAAAAAGGAAGGTTTTAATCTTAAAGATAAAAAAATTTAAAAAGGTTTCAACTGGGGGTTTGATTTTCTGATTTATTTTGGCTAAGAAGGTCCTTAATAATTAGTTCAGAGTCTCCAAGAACAATGAGTTCATGAAGGTTTCTCAATTTTGCAATCTGTAGCCTCATGTAGATTGCTAAGCTCTCTGCTTTATTGTTGGTGGTATTTACAAGCCCCTAAGAGTAATCTAAGATATTTTGTCCATCAGAGTCAATGATAACTGCCCCCGCACCTATCACCCCTTTGTGATGACTATTATGAACTGAAATTACATATCTTTACCCAAACCCTGTTATTAGTCATCTTCAGGATTTTCTATAATTTGACCCAACTGAGTTTTATTTATAAAAATATAAAGAATTATTTTTTCTCTTGAGTTAAGAGAATTATCAATTTGAAATCTAATGTTTTAGCTTAATTCTGATTAATTACCTTAGTTAACTCCTTGGTAGATTTTGATGCACAAAATTCTTAATAGCTTTACTTGAAATCTAAAATTCAACATGCTTTGAAATTTTAAATTTTAATAATTCTAATGTTTCTGATATAAGATTTATATTGAAAGGTGGGAGAAGAGTTTTGGTTTCAATTAGCTCCAGTTTAGGAAATAATGACTCCATTTCCCAATAATGAACACACTTAGTTTATTGTTCTTTAGTGCCTCGCAGGGAGACACAATCCCCAGATGGAGCCTAACATTGGAACATAGAATAAATTCTAAAATAAAATCTTTTTAAATTTTTTACAATAAGTGTTTTTAATTTTACTTGCGTGAGGGTCTGGTTTGATTTTCTTTTATATCATAGTATTTTGTGTAGGCCTTAATGTCCTTCTCTTAATGTTTCTTGAAAATAAAGGGTCCTCATATAATATTTTCAGAATATTGCATAGGTTTGCTTTTGGTTTCATGTTTTGAGTGAATTTTGGTTTTCATAATTTTTCATTTTTAATAATACCATAATCTTCGTCTCCTTGAGAGATTTCTGACGATATAAAATTTTCCTCATTTCGACTCCTAGATCAAAAGTTATGGCCTATTGAAATTTTGTGTTTTTTAACTCTCATGATGATGTGGCAACCTACGTAGCAGGCTTACGGGGAAACAATGGCTTAGCATAGTCCACATGGAGATCCCATTTTCATTGCTACATGTCACCTATACAAAGACGCCACATCAGGTTTTGGATTTTGATCATTTTTTTTGTATATATTTATTTTATTTATTTATATTATTATTATTTTTATATTATATTATATTTTGACTGTTAAGATTTATGTGGTGATTGTTTTCATAATTTTTCGGATAATCCACAGTATTGGTGATTGTTTGTCGATGTTTCGGATCTAGATCAGGATCCATCTTCAAGACGTAAAGCCAAGGATAAAAATAGAGAAGAGAAGCAATAAATATCATCTTGTTTGGAGGGAGAAAGCTAAGAAGTCGGCTTAAACCCTAAAATTAGTTATTTAATAAAAGAAAACTTTGGAATTATTAAGTTTTGTTTGGAGGGAGAAAGTTTTAAGAAGTTTGCTTAAACCCTAGAATTAGTTATTTAATAAAAGAAATTATTTAGTTTTAATTTTAATAAAGACCTATAAATTATTAATAAAATTACTAAAAATTGGTTATATTAATAAAGTAACCCAACTTTAAATTTATGTTAGTATAATTAGTATTATAATCAAGGGTTATTAATAATGGTAATTAACCCTAGAATTACTAAGTTAAGTGCTACAAAACCCTAGTATTAATAATATTATTATTGGGAGTAGTATTGTTAATGAATTATTAAAGTTGGTATTTGAGTTATGAGTGTTGACAATGAGTATTTTAACCTTTTTTTCTAATGCTAGAGATAAGGACTTAGTCTAACTAGAATTTATTAAATTTATTAGTAAGGTGAAGATTTCAGGTTAGGCTACGATATTAGCATTACGCTCAAGAAAAATTGGGGGACTGACCCTAGGGTAAAAGACCAAAAGACAAGAGCAAAGAAAAGGATATATATTTAGGTTTCAAGACTTCGGGGGATACAATTCTCGATTCTTATTAATCCTAAAGTGACGAAATCCTGAGAGTTGGCATGATCATGTGGCAACCTACATAGAAATCTTATGTGGCAGCACTGACTTAGCATAGTCCACATGGCCCTCCTATTTTCATCGCCACATGTCACCTATACAAAGGCACCACATCAGGTTTTCGTATTTTGATCATTTTTATTGTATATATTTATTTTATTTATTATTATTATTATTATTATTATTATTATTTTATTTTTATTATTTTTAAATTATATTATATATTTATAAGGTTTCGAGAGACTTGGGGGATACAATTCTCAAATCTCATTAATCTCGAAGTGAGGAAATCCTGAAGTGATTATTTTTTGTAGTTCTCCGGACTTTGAGAATTTTGTCAAAAACCTCATTTCCCTTTTTCCGCCACATGTCACCTATACAAAGGTGCCACATCGGGTTTCTTTATTTTGATAATTTTTATTGTATATATTTATTTATTTTATTTATATTATTATTATTATTATATTATATTATATATTTAGGTTTTGGGACTTGGCGGATACAATTCTCAAATCTTATTAATCCCGAAGTGAGTAAATCCAAGCGATTAATATTTTATTATTTTTTATAGTTCTCCGGACCCCGAGAATTTGTCAAAAACCCCATTTCCCTTTTCCCCGAAATACCATGTTATATGTTTTTTCCTCGAAGGACCATGTGAAATAATAAATATTTTTTATAGTTCTTCAGACTTCAAGAATTTTGTCAAAAACCTCATTTCCCTTTTCCCCAAAGAACCATGTTATATTTTTGTTTCCTGAAGGACCATGTTAAATATTTTATTGTTTTTTATAGTTTTGTGGACTACGAGAATTTTGTTAAAAACCTCATTTCCCTTTTCCCCGAAGGACCATGTTATATGTTTTTTCCCCAAAGGACCATGTTATATGATAACATGATAACATGTTTTGTACATATTTTAATGAATTTTGTCAAAAACCTCATTTCCCTTTTCCCCAAAGGACCATGTTATATGTACTTTCCCCAAAGGACCATGTTAAATATTTTATTATTTTTTATAGTTTTCTGAACTTCGAGAATTTTGTCAAAAATTCTCATTTCCCTTTTCCCTTTCCTAACATATTTTGTACATATTTTAATGAATTTTGTCAAAAACCTCATTTCTCTTTTCTGTGAAGGAACATGTTATATGTTTTTTCCCAAAAAAACCATGTTAAATATTTTATTATTTTTTATAGTTTTCCGAACTTCAAAAATTTTGTCAAAAATTCTCATTTACATTTTCTTTTCTCCACAAAAAACAAAAACAAAAACAAAAACAAAAACAAAAAAAAACAAAAAAGAAAAAGAAGAAGTTATATGTTTTTTTTATATGTTTTTTCCCCAAAAGACCATGTTATATGATAACATGTTATATGTTTTTTCCCGAAAGACCATGTTATATGATAACATGTTTTGTGCATATTTTAATTGTTAATATTTTATTATTGAGATGTTTTGTACAGATTTTAATTGTTAATATTTTATTAATAACATGTTTTGTACATATTTTAATGGTTAATATTTTATTATTAACGTAGACTCTACCAACCTACCTTACCTCTCCACGTAGACTTCCACATTATTAACATATTTGTACATATTTTAATTGTTAATATTTTATTATTAACCTATTTGTACGTAATTATTAAGATGTTTTGTACATATTTTAATTTGTACAATGTTTTGTAC
>WSFP011530852.1:0-12053 GCA_009831015.1 Picea engelmannii | reverse complement strand
GTCGGCCTCCCAACCACTAATGGATCGGCTCCCAAGTCGATTTGACATCAAATCCGAGCTCAATCTGCGTGGGGAGGCTGGTCAAAGACCTAATTGTGCCCTAAAGAGCCTCTTTTCACATTCAAAAGAGGTTGCATAATAATCCAATGCTTGGCTATAAAAAGCCATGAATGACCACCATTTTCTCAAGGAATTCTTCATACTATTATGCTGCTGAGATTGCTAGAGACCCCTTCTTTGGCAATATACATTGTAGGCTGCATTTCATGATCTATTCACCCCTCACTTGAGTGAATAAGATTGGAGTTCTTTCATCCACATTTCATCTTTTCTTTGTAAGGAGAGCAAATCAGTTGAGGTCCTCAAGAGCCTTCCATTGGAGAGGGAAGGGACCCAAGTCCTCTTTCTCCTTTGTGTATCTTTGGATTTCATCTATCAGACCAGCTAATACATTGGTGATATTGGTCCATTGTCATTTGTTTTTGTTTTTATTTCCATGCTCATGTTTTTGTTTAATTCTTGTTAATAGCTTAGTTGTTTTCTTTCTAACCTTTTACATTACAACTGTCATGACTAGCAGAGCCCAACTAGGCATGTAAGCACTCACTTTTTTCTCACACATTGACGAAAAGAGTGCAAACACTATCCACTCAAGGTCCATTTACAATATAAAAAGGCACTCCTTCATAAATGACTTCATTAAAGAGTTGCGCAATAATCCCAAAGTGTTTTCAAAATTTGTGCTGGCTTATCTAGCTGTCTTCCTCTTCTGCGCTGGCTCGCTTGACCTATCGGTGATGCTCCCGCATCAATCTGCTTCAGACATCATGGTGTCGTTATTTAGATCAATGATAGCATAGTTTTCATATGCCCAATCAATTCCAAGTAGAGAAGGGTAGGGATCCGTATCTCCCATGATTTCAATTTCTTCGAAATTGGATGTGGTTTTAACTCCTGCAACATCTATTTCTACATTTTCCATCCTTCCTACTAGGAAAATGAAGTACTATTTTTCCATTCTCACCTGGATGGGGGAACACACTAACTGAGATTTTCCCAAAGATTCCCAGGTGTTTTTGGGTAGGATGTTGACATTGGATCCCAAATCTAGCATGATATCTTTGATTTCAAAATCATCTAGTTGGGATTCTAACCTAAATTATTTTCTTGTTCACACCTTTATTCTTTGTATTCTCTGTGTATTCTTTTAAGGGAGGTTGGTCCTTATGATGTCTTATGGGGGTCCTTCATTTCCCAGTATTAGGTACAAGGTTTTTCATCCCATAGGATATAAAAGAACAATAGAAACTAGATATTGATTATGCTTTGAGACTGCTCAGGGTGTCTCTTTGTAATTACAAAGTTTCTAGGTGTCGGTGGTGAGGTAGGGGCTTGTGAAAGTTTAGGTCGAAAGGTGAATTTAGGGGAATTATCCATTATATATGGAGTATGGATACTCTTAAATATTTCTATTGCATCTTTTAAGAACAACTTTTCTTTCAAATGGTCATACCTTTAATCCTTGAGAGGTGCTTTCTGAATCTTGGGCTGATTGTCTGCATCTACCCCTGTTGGCACATGGGAAGACCCAGGGTTCAACACTTCAACAACGCACCAAAAAAACCCTAACTACTGGCCCTTTCAGCAACACCTGTGAAGAACATGAAGTCTCACCCAAGGTGGAGGAAGGGGGGGTTGCAGGACTTAGGTGTCTACAACCTATATGGGACATAGATCTGTGATTACAACACTTAATAGAGCACTTAGCCAACAATATGAATTAAGTTATGATTCTTAGTCACATCGCAGATTAAAACCCTAAGTAAACAACAATGCAATAATAATCAGATCAAACACTTCCAAGTACATAACATTAACTCAGATCTAGCAATCATTTACCATCAACGGAGCACTAAGCATCCATACATCTATATAACATACATCAATATCAGTGCACTAAGCAGATAAATACATAAACAACATGAACAACATTGTACAAAGAACATCAACATAGGATATACGTAGTTGACCCCAGTGTGGGGCTAAGTCCACCAACCTTCTTCTTCTTTATTAGTCTTCAAGCTTCTTACATTCCTATGCTCCTGTGCACAAAGCCATAGAGCCAACCCTTCCAAGGGACATGATATTTGCGCGCACCTTGCCAGATCCTCCTTCCCCAAGTTAGGTCATGGCACAAAGCCTTACACATTCTATGCACAAAGTCTCTTACAATTGCTTGCACTTAGCTCTGCAAGTCTTAACATACTCTAGTCATGCACTAAGCCCGTGACATCTTACTACTTACATCACCTAACTACTTATTTAAACATTACAAAAATGCCTAAACATGGGTAAACCCATGGGATAACATCCCATACTCGTTACATAAACCCTAAAATCCCAAAAATCCTGTAAAATGGGCAAGATCCCGCGATCTTTGCTTTGCCTGGGAGTTTTGTCTTTGACCATCCTGTCGAAGTCCCAAAAATGGTCAAACACGACCAACATTTTCTCAAAACTTGGTCAAGGGCCAACAGGCCCCCAACACTCACCTATGACTCGTCCCGAGTCACAGTGATTTGTGTAATACCGCTTCAAAGGCCTCGATCTGCCTCGACTTGCTACTTTTCTAGAGCCTCCTACTCAACAAACTCCTAAATTACTTTCTCAATGACAGGCCCTTCCAAGCATTATTCGACTATTGCGACCACCTATTCCAACTGTGAGCCTTGTCCCTCGATCTCTTCAAAAAGTGTGCAGGCTTCATCCTACACCAGCTAGAGTCTATGTGTCACCTCCATAACTCGGCTCTGGATGGCAGTGACTTGCTACTGAACTACGCGCTTCTCCCGTGACCTCTTCATATTCTCAATTGTTGTAAGCAACTTCATATGTTCTTGCATGATGGATTCCTGCTGCTTCTCTTATTAGAGTTGTGCTTCCAATTTCCTCAACTCTAGATCTTATGTAAGGCACTCATAAGTCTATGCACTTCGATCACTTAATTTATTACATTCTGAGGCCAACGCCCTGATTCTTTCTACTACGCTCCTAGCAACTTCTTCCATATGATCCCACACTTGTTGTAGAGTGCTAGGTACTGCTTGGATTTCTAATTCTATGATATGTTCTTGAAGTTGTTGAATGGATTAGGTGAGCTTCCCCACTTGTATTTCAGTTGAATCTGGTTCCTACTGTGCCAAGCCCGACATAGAGCAAAGTGCTCTAGTCACTACCTCCTTGACCACAGTTTGTTATGCAAGCAGCTAGTCTTTTTGTTCCTGCATCTTTTCTTTTTTTTCCTCAAACATCACCTTGATTTAACTTTTCTCCTACTATGCAACTCGAATTTTCTCTAAGGCCTCCTCCTTTTCTTTCTTCATGACTTCTGTAGCCTTTTCTTTTTCTTATTGGGCTCGAAAAAGGAGAGCCTATGTCACATCTCCTAACCTTCGCAGTTGGGTGGGGTCATCCCCAAATTCTACATTTTTTGTTGAAGAAGGCGTAGTTGGCACTACGTGGCTCGAATGGATAGCTTGTTGGATGTCTCTGAGCTCCTTCTCTAGTCGGTCATACATCGACTCCTTCTTTTCTCCATGTCTTTTCAAGATATATTTCGAAGCATCCTCTACAGCTACGATGATGATATCAACATCATCCACTATGAGCACGTTATTCAACTGAGGCTTATTGGCACGAGCCTTCTTTCTTGCCGAAGGTTTCTCCAGGGAATCCTTCCTCTTCTGCAATGCTTCTATTATGGTGGGGGAATCCTTTGGTGGTGAAACCTCACATTTTTCTTGCTTGTCTCCTTATCCTACTTCTTCTTGGTTTACCTTGTCTCCTCCTCCTCCTATAGGTGAGTCAGGTGCAGTTTCCTCCAATGCATTTTCCTTCTCATCACTTTCTATGTCTTGGAATTCATCTGTTTTCTTCTTTTTCTTTGTGCTTCTTTGTCCATCATGTTCGGCCCGAGTGACTAATGGGCTTCCAATGATATCGGGGTCAGATATTTCTGCATCCTCCACTGGTACAAGGAATTTTGTTGGTCATTCCTTAGTGATCTCTTCCATGTTTTCCTCAGTCAACTTATAGTAAGACTGCAACTCCTCCTTACTTTCAAGTTTCATCCCTGCAGGCGGTGATGTAGATGAAGTGTCAGTCTGCACAGAACTTCGCTAGTGGCCTGTATCGATGGAATTTATTCAATGGAATTTGGGGGAAGGAATCAATGGCATGCTTCAGTTGTATGTAGTAAGTATGGAAGACAACATTCGACTACCACTGCTTCTCCATATCGTTCGTATACCAGAAGGTGGTTAACCTAGCGGCCAATGGTTCTGATGGCTCAAATTCCGGGAAGGATGCTCCTTCTGGCATTTTCCCGATGACAAATCCGATTAAAATCAACAACTAATTGAAGTGAAATTCATAGCCTTGGCCCTGCTCTTCACTGAAGTACTTCTCCAACTCATTGACGAGGTAGCTCACCCTGTTCATATGCATTCCTTCGACACACTTTCTTGTGAGTTCGACTACGAACCCTGTGACTTGTGTTGGATGGCTCTTTCGAACGAGCTTTCCATAGATCAACTAACAACCTAGGCACATTGTGCCATCCTGGACGGAGGCTACCTTGTAGCCTCACTTTCCCTTCTCTACATCACCATAGGATTCTTTTATTCGTTGGGCTAGAGAGCGATCTGACGTCTTCCCTATGTAGAGATGGTGAGGCTCATGTCCCTACATGATTAGTCCAATGATCTGTTGGATCAACACTATATCCACAGTGACACACCTATCTAGCCATAGATACCCTCCATGGTAGAACGACAGGAGGATTTTAAGGCATGCGTTAACCTCCTAATGTCGGTCGAAGTGGGGGATCTTCATGACGTTTAAGATCGTCGATCTGGAAATTTCCTTAATCCATGACTAGGGAACTATCTTGGGCTTCTTCCTAATCATCTTTTTCAGGTACCTATGTGGTGTGAGCATCGCATAGTTCTTCTGGTCTCCAAGGTTGAAGTCGTTGATCTTGAGAGCTGGGATCAGTACCAACTATGTTCCAACTGCGAGTATCCCCTTTGGGAGGTATGCAGTGATCAACATGTACTCAAAGTCATGTGAGATGCTGTCACAACTGACTGCACTAGTGATAGGTGGGATGTACTCTGAAAAGACCAATGGGATCTACTTTGCGTTCGCCAGATCATTGCAGTGCTTGCTTCTTTTCTCAGTCGTAGTTTGACTATACCAAAGTGAAGTCAAGGGGGATGCTTGCAATCCTCCTATCGAGGATTCCTCTATGCCTACAGACATGAATTTCTCATCCATGAGGTCGATCAAAATCTCTTCCACATATTTCTCTAGTGTGCTATTCTCACCTGCCATTCACACTTGTAATAAAATAACTCAGGTAGGAGAACAAACAATCAAGGTAATTGAATCGATGGTGAGGTCTAGACAACACAACGCAGTATGCAATTGGTTCTCTATTAGCTTGGATATCTTGGTTTGCAAAATGTGGTCCTGATGCAATGTCTGACGAATTAAATAAGAAACATCGTAACAGATTCCTCCAATGGGTAGGAATTCCTTAATCAATATGAATCCATCCATTATGGCATAGTCTCAATGGTCCAATGGAAAGATTTCCGGCCATAACTGAGTTTCTAGCCATTCTGGAGCGTCATTCTAATGGTCGGGATGCCTCCAACAGTCATATATCTTTGTCGTGGTGAAGTCCCATTCTGCGTGGTTCTTCTATTTCGGCGAGGTTCAAGTTCTGCAAGCCTGCCTTCTGCGAAGTCTTTTATGGGACTTCCTATAGTTTTTCTATTTTTTCTTTCTTTTTATTGAGATTTTTGGCCTTCTTTCCTATGATTTGAGTCTCTAGACTCCTCTTTCCATTCTTATTCTTTTCTGCCCTTAGCGTAGTAACTTTGCACTACTGAGGGTCTCCTAAAGGTTTCAAGGGTAATACGTCTTCTCTTACTATTTCCGGGGTGAATGCACTTATTTCCTGTATGGACAGGTTCTTTAAACTTTCTTGTGTTCTTCTAGCTTCGATAGCTATTTCTCTGGCCCTCTGTTGTTTCAAATTATTCTCTTATTCTTCTATTAGTCGCGCTATTTTCCTAGCCATGAAGTCCCTTAATTCTTTATTTTTTTGTTATGTGGCTTCTTCCTCTGTTTTCCTTCGGATCTGATATTTCTTGATCCAAGTCTTTCCTAACAAAAGTGAAAAAGGAGTGTTGTTCTCAACAAACTTAATGAATTCAAATTATTCTTCTGTCGATGTTCCATGGGAAATCATAGGTACATTAGTAACTCTTCCACATAGGGTTATTATCTTTCCTTTAAGGAGACCTATCCTTCCCAATGAAGGTACTATAGCATGCTTTCCAAAAATTTCCCAAGTGATTTCTGGCATAATATTCACCAGTGTTTCCTCATCCAAGACACAGTCTATGTCGAAGTCTCTTATTCTTGTTTCTATGCACTACTTCTCTTTGAAGATCTTTGGCAAACTGATATCTTTGTGATCATTCAATGTTTCTTTTAGCTGTAATAACATAGTCTCTGATTCTTTCTGGTTTTCTAACATATCCTCAGTCCTTTGACCTCCTTCATAGTTTTCTTGTCTCATGCTCATGTTTTCAACTTTGCAATCATTCTAGGGAAATCCTCAACTCTATGACCAATAGCTTTATGATAGAGACAAATAGGACCTGTACCAGGGCATTCCTTAGCAAGATGTCCTCGTCTTCTGCAATTATAACACAGTTTCAATCCTCTCTTTCTTTTAAATGATCCCCAACCCTTCCTGTACTATGCACTGGGGTCATAGTGATGGACCTACAATCTGCAACAATTCTTTCTAGGTTCTTTCATCCACTTGTTAGTCCAAAAATTATTTCTATACATAGGAATAACATATCTTTCACTATCTCTATCAAATTTATTCAGATCAAATCTTTCTTGTAGTTGTTCCCTAGTTTTTAGACATGGACAAAATCCATCAAACATACTTAGATTCATACCTTTGAATAAAACATTTCCACTTATCTTACCTTTACCAGAGCACAGAGCTTTATGATCTTACCTCTTTTCTTCAGATAAAACTTCTTTTTCTTAACACAAAGCTTTTGCAAGTCAAGTATAACACTGCACACTACACCAAAATATCTATGCACACAACTTTCTCTTTTCTTAAGTTCCCAACAATCATAGTTGTGGGTCTCGAAAATGGAACCATTTGTTGGCACAGGGGTAGACTCAGGGTTCAACGCTTCAACAATGCACCAAAAAAATCCTAACTACCGACCCTTTCGGCAACACCTATGAAGTAGATGAAGTCTCACCCGAGGTAGAGGAAGGTGGGGTTGCAGGACTCAGGTGTCTACAACCTAGCTGGTACACAGATATGTGATTACAACACTTAACAGAGAACTTAGCCAACAATATGCATTAAGTTATGATTCTTAGTCACATCGCAGATTAAAACCCTAAGTACACAACAACGTAGTAATAATTAGATCAAACACTTCCAAGCACATAGAATTAACTCAGATATATCATTCATTTAACATCAATGGATCACTAAGCATCCATACATCTATCTAACATACATCAAGATCAATGCACTAAGAAGATAAATACATAAACAACACGAATAACATTGCACAAAGAAAATCAACACAGGATATATGTGGTTCACCCCAGTGTGGGGCTACGTCCACCAAATTCTTCTTCTTCTCTATTAGTCTTCAAGCTTCTTATGTTCCTCTACTCTTTTGCACAAATCCATAGAGCCAACCCCTCCAAGGGACAGGAGATTTGTGCGCACCTCGCTAGATCCTCCTTCCCCAAATTAGGTCAAGGCACAAAGCCTTACATAGTCCGTGCACAAAGTCTCTTACAATCACTTGCACTTAGCTCTGCAAGTCTTAACATACTCTATTTATGCACTAATCCCATGACCTCTTACTACTTACATTGCCTAGATACTTATTTATACATTATAAAAAGGCCTAAACATGGGTAAACCCATGGTTCAACATCCCATACCCATTACATAAACCCTAAAAGCCCAAAAATCCCACAAAATGGGTGAGATCCCACAATCTCTACTTCACCAGGGAACTCCATCTTCGACCAGCCTGTCGAAGTCCTTGAAATGGTAAAAAACGACCAACGTTTCCTCAAAAGTTGGTCGAGGGACAATAGTCCCAGTTTTTACTCCTCTGCGAGTAATGATGTTTATATTAGGTATTTTTCCCTCGATTCCATTTTTAGTTCTGAGCCTATGAATTTAGCTCCTCGTTGATGAACCTGATCTTCCCATTTCATGATCAGTTCTGGGCAATCTTCGATTGGATGCCCGTAATTCTTGCAGTGAGAGCACCATGGAAATCTTGGGTGAGGGCAGTCTCTAGCCAAGTTACATTGTTCGTTGTAGTTGTAACATCTGCTCAACCCTATTCCTCCATTGCTTCCTCCTTTGAATCCACCTCTAACCCCAATTCTCTGGCATCTTCCAGGTTCTTGGGGGGTTTCATTTATTCTAAATGTTTTCCGATCTAATATGTCAGCAAGAGAATCCAATGCTCTACATTGATTTCTAGAATGTGTTGTAGATGTAAATAATTCACAATGTATTGTATTGGGAGAAATCATATACTTATGCATGATATGACACTACCTCGATGCATGCCCATGTGTTAGAAAAATATCATAATACTCAACTCGATGAGATGTTTGAGTGCCTAGAAAGGTATGGTATAGCTCTGGTGCGTGGAATGGTGGAGTCATAGATACTTGCGCAACTCCTCCTATTGGTCATGGAGAGGATCCCATCAGATTGTGAGGAGGTACCATATCCTTCATTCACGTACTTTCATTTTCTAGATTCCCTTCTGTGCAACATCATGTGCACCAAATGTGAGGTTGTCCTAGTCTTGGTATAGTTAATTCATAAATATTCTCCATTAGTTCTGATATTTTTACCTGGAGTTGCGACAAATTTACATCCACTGGAGGTCTGGTCACTCTCGAACTCCCTGGATAACCTACCATGGCTTTGATATTCATAGATTGTTCCATGGTGTCTATTCAGGTGGCTATTCTCTATTGTTTTAGAGGAATTCTCTTCAGAGGTAGTAATGCTTGGATGTACCATTCCCTCTAGTGATCTTCGTGAATTGGATGCATTGACCTCCCAATAGCATATTTAAATTTCTGATTGTACTCCCAGGCAGATTATCCTTCCCTTTGTTGAATCTCCCGCAACTTAGAGAGAGCTTGTTTCTCTGACTGAGGTAGTTTGAATTTGGAGATGAACTTCAAATGAACTTGGGCAAGGGTGAACACTTGTCCTTGCACCCCTAGTTCAATAGAATTCATGTACCACTTGATGGTACGACCCCTCAAGGTAGTCTGAAATTCTACTAACTTGTTTGTATCGAGAGTCCCTCTGGGTCTCCAGATAGATTCACATATGAACCAATGTTTCTCTACATCCTTGTCCCCTTTACCCCAAAATTCTGGGTATCGATAAATTGAGCCTCCTGTATTTCCAGCCATTCTGAGTCTTCCTGTTCCTATTAAAATGAAACCTAACAACCCTAGTTGCAATATTCTAGGGGATCCCAATATCCTCCCATTGTTTACACTTATAGACTATGAATGACTAACTGGATGTGATGAAATATAACTAGCATAAGTATGCAGCATAGGGATTACCATGGGTATAGAGGACACCTAGGGAATGGGTGATTTTTGGCTGGTTCCACTGGCTTATGGGTGTGTTCCTTTGATTTGGAGGGTCTCATTTTCTTCCTCTGGATCATCCTTCTTGGCCTGATTCCCGATATTTATGGATATTAGGGTTGAATATTCTTGGTCTTCTACAAGATCCTGACCTGCTTCATCTTCCCTTACTTCTGGACACTCCTATTCCTGTCCAACCCCCTGGGGACTCCTTTCTCTCTATTCTTCTCTCTGTTGTAATATTATACTAGCTAGTCTTTCTTGTCTTCTTACCTTCCTCAACTCTTAATTATTTCTTTCATTTGTTCCTCTTGATCCAATTTCTTTCTGCAACACCTCAAACTTCTTCATTTTTTTTTTATCTTTCCATGCCACCAATTCTCAACTATGGTGAATATCCTCAAGGCTCACTCATTTCTTCCATTATTTTCTTGATCTTCCCCCATATGTCAAAGAACCCTTTCTCCTTCTTAGGTCATGATCCTATCCCAAAATCACCCTACCCAAAGCATAGGTGTTTAGGCTACCATCTCAGTTGAGGGAATAGTTAACATCCTTTCCTCCATCAAGAATTCTTTGATCCACATGGGAATTTCCCTAAAAAATATCCCATGTGCACATTTCTTGAAAATTTCTTCTACCCATGAAAAAATCGGTGATTCTTAGCTATGAATTCATTTATATATCCTTCCAGACTTGTGTTAACCCAGAAATCAACAACTCGCATGATCTGGTGATCCAACTAATGAAGTGTTGTGATTTTCTCTGTATCACACGTACAGGTCTTCTCGATGCATTCATTGAATTCTGGAGCTTCTTGTAGCCCATATAACCAATGGAACAGTTCTTCCAAGAATTTTACCCATAATATCTCATATTGGTCACTCGATATTTATGAAACAGAGACAAAATCTCTGGTAGCATTCACACTTTTACCTCACAACTCTGCTTCCTTCCATATAAATGTGTCACAATTTTATTCCCACCATTGCCAAATACCAGATCTATAGATCCGTGGAAGCATTCTCCTTATAGGTTCCATTTTAAATCACAAGTCACGACAACAGAACAATTTTTTTGGCACAAAAGTGATCATACCAGGGTTCTTCTCAAGTTACCAACAAAAGGTACCCATATAGTCTAGTATGTTGGCATTTTGATCTTACCGAGAGGAAATAAGTCTCACCCGAAGCACAACCAAGATGAATAGGAGAGGGAAGAGTAAGGAGAATACTCAAACAGATCTCCAAAGTATCAAGATTCATATCGTTCCTACGCAAGATAGCTTAAGCATGTTTCACTCATGAACATTTCCTAACCGAGAATGGAGAAACAAAGTTACGTTGACATTCACATGTAAGATATAACCATTTAATCATATCATACATAGAATATAACATAGCATAACATTCAATAGAATCAGAAGACTAAGTACAAAATATATTTTCAAGAAAATTTGGGTCTCTCATTGTATTATCATATAACATGTTTCTTCTTCAGATTACAAGATCATGTTGAGTTACAGATACAATTGGTTATGCCAAATATAATCAACAATTGCTTTTGTACTACTGTGAAACAAGTTTATCTCAATCCCTTGCTCTTTCCAACACTACAGTACTACATGATTCTATTACATTATCAGTCTGGTTCATATCCCAGATCTTAGGACATAACTAAGCTAACAACATAAAGTGATAATAATCCTAATTCTCATCATCCTCATTTTTAAAATAATATTGATTTCATATGTATAATATGATCCAAGATTACTAGTTGAGAACCCAAGAGTTCCCTCCTTTTCTAGATTTGGTTGTAACCTCTTTCTCCCAAAACTGGTGTTGTGCTTTCCTTCCAACTATTTTATGTTCTAACTATTTCTTGTTGCAGATTCCATTTTCTCTACCTTCTATTCCTTCCTTGGGTTGGCTGTCTGATTCTAAAATAGCTTGCGCAACTTTTGTTTATCAAAAAAAAGTTCTGAAATATCTTATGCAACTTCTATTTATCAAAACAAAGGGCCCAACATGAATCACTAGTTTGGGACCAGAATACAGTCAATAAGCTAAAATATATGGATAATAAGTGGGATAGAGATACTGAATTATGATTTGAGCATGTGAAAGAGGGGTATATTGTTGAGTTTTCCTTCAAGTGAAGAAAATCCTTCAACAATGCTGAAATACAATTTTCATCCAACCCTAGAAGGATATTGTTGGAAGAAATCCCTTTGTGCATAAATATGTTGTTTGTGGAGAAGGGGATAATGCACTTGGATC
>ML896855.1:0-12053 GCA_009831015.1 Picea engelmannii | reverse complement strand
ATGCAATTGTGTGATGTTTTGAGCCTTGTAATACATTTTGGCCAGGGAAAAAAAATCTACACGTTTACAACCATGGATAGAGAAGCACAAAGGTTCATGTTTCTGCCTTTCTAGACTATTCATTCAGTTAGTTTTGTTGTATGTACATATTGCTTGTTCTCTGGTGAATACCAGCTTCCATTAATGTTCATTGAATTTTGTGTGTTCCCACATTCAAACAAACATAGTAGTTGGAGAAAACGAGGGAGTCTTGACTACATCGGCTGAAGAGGATATAGAAAGGTGCATGCTTGTACTGTTGTTTCATATTGAATTGTTTTGTATTTCATTTATGGTATGTATATGTGTTAAACTAGTTGTGTGCCTTCCTACATGGTAATTTATCTTGCTTACATGTGTTCCTTCCTGCATACTAAACTGGTTCATGTTCGTTGTGTTTGTGCTGCATTGTTGCATTTAAACAAACATAATGGCTGGATAGGACGAAGGACTCTTTGGCGGGTAAATAGAGTTGTTTCTCTTTCTTTTAGATGTCTGTCTTCATACTAACTTACCTTCGTTTCCATTGCATCTTCGACTTTGTTGACTTGGAAAAAACAAGAAGATGAATTGTTTTGTGCAACAACAAAGGGTTCTGTGGTGCAATCTTCTAAAAGGTGTACCAAGTGTGTTGGTAAATTAAATATACAAACCGGGTGGGGGCATATAATATTAGACTTGAAAACGATGAATTTGCAGTAATGGGCCTTTCTGTGCTCCTTATTTCTACTTTTTCCATTTTCTATTATCCCTTTTGTTTTCTAATTCAACTGCCTAGTGTGCTTTCCGAAAATTCCTTCGTGCGCCGGTTGGTGGACTAACGGATTCACATATGTGGTTGTGCTTCTACCTTCTTCCATAGTTACCCACTTTCTCGATTGTGGGTGCCAGGCTGGCAGGTTGAATATTGCTCCCCTGGCTTCCATGGGTCCACGATATACAGATTGGCCATGGTGCCTCGTGCTCACGCCCTGTTTATTGTTAAACATTTCTCCAGTTAAAAAATTCAGATGCATACAGTTTTACGATTATTTGGTCCTTCTGATGGACAATATACAATGCATATGCTTGTTTAGTCCTGATGTTCATCTGCACATGCTTGCATCAGAAAAAATTGGACTAGTGACATGAACATGAGCAGTTAGTCATCCCAGACATTGACAGACCGATGAGGCCAAAGGTAAAGATGCATACACTATGCTCTTACTATGTTTACTAAACAAATTTTCTGGGCTATATATTCATCTACGGCATGGCGGATATGTTGATGTCATATGCAATACATGGTTTGCAGCTTGCAAGAAGTATCAACAAGTACAAGAGAGATGTTGAATGTGATGCATGTTCCGCAAACTAAGAGGCGTGGTTGCGAAACTCTAGCTCCACAATTCAAAACTATGTGTGTACTTGTACCACACTACCATTCACTTTAGTTTTCTTGTTCAAAAAATGTCATCAGGTCTAGAGTTGTGACATCCAAAGTAATGTCAATAGAGGGCTTGAACAGCCGCCAAACTGGACAAGTGTTCCTCGGGGACATAATGGTTGTCTATAGCACCTACTTGTGTAAGGCAAACAAAAGTAGATCCATTATGCATGTTGACATGACAGACAAGGACGCCATGATCACAGTGACATTAAATGTTCCTCCACAACTTGTCCAGAAACATGCAGAAAAGATATTGTCGCGTAATGGGATATCCATTACAAATTTTAATATATTTCCCAAAACAGTATATGATCGTGGTGATTGTGATCGAATTATTTTGCTCAACGAAACAAACATTGTGGAAAAAATTCCCACTGTTTGTTCAGAATATCATTTCTTCCTGGACTCGACTATCAGCCAACTTGCACAGAGCATTGATATTTACCCAGTCGGAACAATTGGGGTTGTTGTCACATTGGCTAGAAAATTTGGCTCACAACACATTCTCCATATAAAGGATGGAGAGTCGGACAACGACAAGGCAATGGTACCACTTTTCATATTCAGTTTTGTCCTTTACTTTCACATGTGCATGTATGTCGGATAAGTTACACAAATATTGCATTGTTTCATGTTGCGACTGCAATTGTTCGATATGTATTCAGATTTGTTTTTGTCAATGGAATAACAATTGCATAGAGGGCAGATTCCACTGATGTTGTTCAAAAATATAACAAAGAAGAGGGATGCTAGAGAAAGGATCTTTCAGACAACCCATGCAACGTTTGTAACAGAATTACAAGTAGATATAGTAGAGGATCTGAAGAAACTAGCTAGCTCTACAACTGTAGTGCGTATACATCCACAAAATCATCCTCACTTTTCTTATAGAAATAGCCTTCAACAAATTTTTGCGCCTGCTTACTTTTTTTTTTTTTTTTTTTNAGGGGAGGGGGGGGGTGCACTTGTGTATTATATTGTTCAATGTATTAATCCCTTTGCTTGCGTTCCCAGGTTGAAGGTCTTTTAGTTGCAACCAATGTGTACTCGACCCCCTTTGAGCCTGTATGTGCAAAATGCAACTCTGCTACTTCTGCCTCCGCTTTGATAAGTGATGATACAATTGATTGTCTGCGATGCGGTGAAAAATGTCCATATATATATGGACATTGCGTGAATGTTGTTATCCGAACTGTGGGAAACACAATCGTGCATTGTATGGTTAGGAAGCCTCTGTTACAAAATGTGTTTCCTGAGTTGGCAGAGTGCGGCAGCTTCGGATACACAACAAATTCACCTTGAATGAGGACAATGCAATTTTTCATATCGGCTGAAGAAGGGGAAAAATAAAAAAATATATCAAAGTTCGGTAGGAAACGAAAATACCTCATGTGTCTCTGTAACATTTGTTCAACATCCATATGAATGTTCGTTGGACTTGGCCCATTTCTCTGTAATCCCCATATATCGCATGGAACCGGTTATTTTCTACTGGGAACATATACCAAATGCAAGAGAAAACGAATGTGGCCACGTCTTTTATTTGTATATCAAATTGTTTGGTGCAAAGGTCGATGGTTTTAGCTCTATGGAACCTTCTGGGAAATTGCTTGTGGTCTGTTTAAAGTATGGTTGGTTCTTGCTTATCTGCTTTGTCTGTCAATTTGTATAACATGGAACTCCAACTATTCTTTGGAGGACACAGAACAATATAATTGAATTTTTTAGCCAGTTGACCCGCAAATCCGCCTGATAATTTCTATGGCGCTGTAATGCAAATGTACTATGTGGCTTGCTTTAGCAGATTTCCTTGATCGATGAATTTGGTAAAATTATTGTTATGAAATATTTTGAAATCAACGAATATATAGTGTGCGAAGTGAAACTATCCAATCATAGTAACAAGAGGCTCTTAAAATTCAAATTGGTCATTGTTTTGGCATTTTTGCTTATTCGATGAACTTGGCAAAATTAATATCCTAGAATAATTTGAAATCAAAGAATATATACTATGCGGAGTGCAATTGTATTATCATATGAACAAGAGGGCCTTAAAATTCAAATTGGTCCTTGTTATGCTTGCGGCGGTAGAATTTAAAAAAAACTTTCTTTTGTTTGCTTCATTTTTTTTAAATAAACGATTCAACATCCTTTAATAATTTAATTTAATTCACTTGTACAATATGGATAGTTAATATTAATAATTTAGTATTTGAAAATAATGTTTTTAGATAAAGTTAGATAGGATGAGCATCCCTAAAAAATTGCAATCTTGAATCCACCAGACGTGGAGTCTGCAAGTCCGCCTGTCAATTTGTATATCGCGGAAGTCTGGGTGATATTTGCAGAAAACGAAACAAAAAGGCTCAAATTTCAGCCTGCCACGCCGACAACCCACGATAAAAAAGTGCCCAAGTATGGAATGAGGGATCCACATATGCTCTATAAAATCTTGTCCATACTTTCTAAAAATATATGTTTACTATGTCTTGGTCATTTGTCAGAAAACTTTTATATCAGTCGCCCGACTAGATTGTACAAACTTTCTCGTCTAATTAAATTTTGCAATATCAATATTTAACAGTGATAATTTACCACAGGTCTGCTTCTGAAAATTTTGTATATCGTGGAATTCTAGGTGGTATTTGTAGACCGCGGAACAATAGACGCCCAATTTTTTGCCCGCCAGCCCAAGAGCCCTCGATCCAAAAAACTGGCTAAATATGGAATTAATACGGAATCGCTACGGGACAATAAAAGTGCAATGTTCAACCAACCAACCCACAAGTCCTCCTGTCTATTTGTATATTGTGGAAGTGTGGGTGCTATTTGTAGGACACAGAACAATAGAGGCTCAATTTTCAGCCCACTAGGCCGAGAACCCGCAATCGAAAAAGTGCCTAAGTATGAAATGAGGGATTCGCATATGCTCTATAAAATATCATGTCCATACTTTATAAAAGTACATGTTTACTATGTATTGTTTGTTCCGCGCAACCCGTAGGTCCTCCTGTCAATTTGAATATTGCGGAAGTCTGGGTGCTATTTGTAGGACACAGAACAATAGAGACTTTATTTTCATCCCACCAGGCCGCGAACCCGCGATCCAAAAAGTGCCTAAGTATGGAATGAGGGATCCGCATATGCTCTATAAAATCTCATGTCCATACTTTATATAGACTCATCTCTGCAAGTTCGTCTGTCAATTTGTATATCATGGAAGTGTAGGTGCTATTTTTAGGACACTAAACAATAGATATTCAATTTTCAGCCCGCTAGGCTGCGAACCTGCCATCCAAAAACTGCCCAAGTATGGAATGAGACATTCACATATGTTCTATACAATCTCATGCACATACTTTATAAAAGCACATGTTTACTATGCATTGCTCGTTTGTCCGAACACTTTTATATCACTCGGCCAACCAAATTGTACAAACTTTATCGTCTAATTAGATTTTGCAATATCAATATTTAATAGTAATAATTTACCGCAGGTCCGCTTATGAATTTGTATATCGTGGAATTCTTGGTGGTATTTGTAGACCACGGAACAATAGAGGCCCAATTTTTTGCCCGCCGGCCCGAGAGCCCCTGATCCAAAAAACTGGCTAAATATGGAATTAATACAAAATTTCTACGGGACAATAAAAGTGCAATGTTCAACCAACCAACCCACATGTCCGCATGTCTATTTGTATATTGCGTTAGTGTGGGTGCTATTTGTAGGACACAAAACAATAGAGGCTCAATTTTCATCCCGCCAAGCCGAGAACCCGCAATCGAAAAAGTGCCTAAGTATGGAATGATGGATCCGCATATGCTCTATAAAATATAATGTCCATACTTTGTAAAAGTACATGTCTACTATGTATTGTTCGTTTGTCGCAAAAATTTTAAATAACTCGCCCGACCAGATTGTACAAACTTTCTCGTCTATTAAAATTCTGCAATATCAATATGTAATATTAATAATTTGGTATTGAAAATAATGTTTTTAGATATGTTAGATAGTTGATAGCGATTGCCATCCCTAAACAATGGCAATCTTGAACCCACCAACCCTCGATTCCATCTGTCAATCTGTATATCATGGAACTCTGAGTGCTATTTGTAGGACATGGAACAATGGAAGTGCAATGTTGACCCAGCTAGGCCGCAGGTCCGCTTGTCAATTTACAAATTCCGCGACATACAAATTGACGACCGATATCTGTCGCTGAGATGCAATATGACCATCAGCCCTTCACGTCTCCTGGGTATATCTTCTGTCGTTTTTCGTTTGTAAACCGCCCAGCCGCTTTCCATACTTTGGTATTTCTTGGAATCGGTTTCGTCATCACCATTGCCTTCGTACTTGTTTCCAGATATGCAATAATTAAACTTTAATGCTAGTAGCCATTTTGCAAGAACCGTTAAGATTGTCATTAATGTCCGAAAATCCGGAGAAGATTTGTCATTACTACGAATTAAACTAAGATTTGCACACAAGTATGTTTCCTTTCCAAGTATTCATTTGAAAGGCGATGCAATCTTTTTTTTTTTGTGCACGGACGTGTTGGTGCTTCCAAGGAATTTCTAATTCTTAATCTCTTTTCGTCATCACCACCACCTTCACACTTTTTTCTAATTGTGCAATTAGTGAGTTGTGATGGTGACAACCCATTCTGCACGAACCCTAGAAATTGTCATTGACCAGCGAAAGGCTCGAGGAGATATTCCATTGATACGCATTAAACCATAATTTGCGGAGGGTTATATTATTCCTCCCCGATTTTCATTTCAAACATCGTCTCGAGCAAACGAAAATTCTTAATAACTTCTGGCAATAGTTCTCTCCACACACAATAAACACATTAAGGCAAAATGGCCAAAGGTTCCACTATTCCAGGCAATATTCTTACTATTCATCTCCCTCCGCCCAGGAGCAAACAAGGAGATGGTCCCTTGGTACACCAAGAGATATATTTCAAGCCAAAAAATTCCATGGCAACCCTGGCTGCTCAGAGAACCTGCTCACTTGCATTCATGGCTGTCGCAGAAGTTGATGCCATGAATTATGAGCTGGAAGAAGATGATCTAATGGACGATGATACGACAATGAATGATGGCAATGCAAAGAATGTTCCCACTCTTGTGCCCAAATTGAAATCAACCATAATGAATGGAACTTCCCGGCTGGGTGATGGCGGTGATGACAACACCAAAAGGAGTTTCAGAAAAGAAACCGATGGTGAACGCAACAACCACTTTGTAGCGCGAAAGTAGGAATTCCAAATTTCCAAATTAGTCTATTCTGGGCAGAAGAGTTTCACTATAAAGCAATGATATGTTGATGCTCCCAGAGATATATTTCAAACCAAAAAATTATTGATTAACATCTTCGGGAATCAGGTCCAAAACTCTCGCTACCGCAAGGCATTTTCCTACTAGTCATCTCCTTCTGCCCATAATGGACTAATTCGGGCCTCTGGAATTGCACATGCAATTTGTTCTACTAAATTATTTTGGACTATGCAGAGGTGGTTTCAACTAAGGGCTATTCCACTCACCCTGCAACCATTTTCTTCTTCTTCCTAAGGAGAAGCTTGTGAAAAATATCATTTTCATCACATGATGATTCATCGAGGAGAAAACTGCAAAGATCTTGCATATTACGGATCCCGTGCCTGTGTTTCTTGCAGATACCTTCAATGTTTTGGTCCGAAGAACTGGGTCAAATTTCTAAGGATAGATGTACAATTCTCGGTGTTTTTCTCATTTTTTTTAAATGGATTTGCTATTAAAAAATATTTCCCTTCGACTCTTCGTTGCTGCCTCTTTTCTGGCTTTAACACATGTTCTAATTGGCATGGTTCGGTTCTCTCGTACTTCTTCGATATTGTGTTTACTTAGCTTATCTTTTCTAAGATGGAACATCTAACAATTATATGCCAATGTACTATGTGAATCCACTAGTTTTTTATGCAAACAAAAATGGATTACATAGTTTCAAACCAACGTTCAATTCTATTCGTAATGCAGATAGAACATAGCAATACCAATGTACAATGTTGCAGCAAAATCATTATTCTTTTTTCTAGACATGCAATTATTAAGTTTTAATGCTAACAACCCATAATGCAAGAAGTTTAATACTTGAGTTAATATGTTGCACTCATGGAAGAGTGTATGAAGAACACAGTTACACTCACACGTTCCAATAAAATCTAATCTTCAACAAAGCGTTTGCTGACAATTAGTAGAAAATGAAGTTTAGTAGTTAAGTTAATATGTTACAGTCATTGAACAATGTATCAAGAACATAGTTACACACGCATGTTGCAATAAAATCTAATTTTCAACAACGCATTTGCTGACAATTAGTAGAACATCATGGTTTTGCAACAATGGGGTTTCTTTGAAACAAATTCGCGCTTACGAAAACTGTCTTTCACCTTTCTATTTTCCCACTCTTTTATTCCCTCTAGTTTCTCTTCCTAGTTACTTAATCGTTTTTCTCCCAAAAATGCCTTGCTTCGCAGCTTCACGGATACACATGTTTCCAACGACCGCTTCCCCTTTCTTTAAATTGACCCTCTATTATTCCCTATCCCACAACTGGCACCCAGAGTTCCACGATATACAAATTGACAGACAGACTTGCGCGTTGGTCAAGTCAACATTGCTTAGTGCGTGGGTGGTGTTGTGGGTTCATAGCTACACTTGTGCTCTTTTATCGCGACACAGACTGAACGTCTCCCCATTCCATACCCATAAACTTCTCCAACTGTGAATTCCCGCTAGGCGGTGTCTACATTGGACTTATGTTGTTCCATGGCCTACGAACAATACCGTCACTTCCACGATATACAAATTTGCAACCGTTCTTAGATCATACCCTCTTTCATATTACAGTCCACCTATCATGCCCTCTTTTGTATTACGGTCCACCTATCATGCCCTCTTTCGTGGTGCACATTTTTGCACTGAAAACTTCCGAGAAATACAATTTAACTGTCGGGTCCTTGCATATTTAGTGGAACTATTGTCACCCCATTTTGAAGCCCATCTGTCCGTTTTCCATACTTCGCCATTTGTTCAAATTTCTTTGGTGGATCGTCGGTTTAGCAAGTTGAAGAAATATTCAGTTCGTAGTCGTTGTTTCCTATGCTCGTGCCCCTTTGCAATTAGCAGTTGGAAATTATATTTAAGATCTTATTGCTACGCATGCAATTAACAATTTCCCTATTCCTTACTTAGCCACTTTGTCGAAATTCCGAAAATATACAAAGCGGCCATTGAACTGCCCCATCGTGATCTCTTCCATTTTACACATTTTGCACTCAAAAATTACGAAACATGAAATTTTACCGTGCAACACTCGACTGTCCTGGCTATCCCCGTAACCCTTTTTTGAATTCCATCCAACAGGTTTTCAGAGCTTTCCATTCTTTCCTTTCTCTCCGTCGTTTCCGTCACCTTCGCACTTGTCTATAATAAAAGAAAATAAAAAGTTTTTTTTTTATATATATACATATTTTGTTTCTAAATATGGAATTACTTGCATTTAACTCTAACAGGTTATCATGCAGAAACCGTATATATTTTCATTGATGGGCGAACGGCTCGAGGACATCTTGTATTGACGTGCATTAAACCAAAATTTGCGGGGGGATTATATTATCCCTTCCAAGTGTTCATTTCAAAATCATGAAATCATGTTTACAAGGCGTGGCCTTCGCACATTCACGAAACCTCCATTCCTTAATTTCTCTTCTTCGTACTCGCCACCTTCGCATTACTAAATATGTAATAAATAAACTTTACTGCTAACAGTTCATCATGCACCACCAATACATATTGTCATTAAACAACAAAAGGATCGAGGAGCTTTCCCATTGATAAGCATTTAACAAAGATTTACCGAAAATTTACGTTATCGGCTCTAACTGTTCATTTAAACCATAATCTGGAGCAAAACAACCTTCTCATAAACCTATGGCATCAACTTGATAATAGTTCTATGGAGATACAATGAACATCTTCGGGCACAAGGACCATAACTTCCACTGGTCTGGGGCATTTTCTTATTACTCAACCTCTGCCGTAGAGAACCATGTAATTTGGACCTCTGGGATTGCTCATGCAGGTTGTGTGCCTAAGGTTTTTAACTGTAAGGACCTGGTCTCTTGGTGCGCCGATAAATTTATTGCATAGAAAAGAATTATTCCACTGCAGGACCGCTCTTCTGTTTCTTTGTCACCTCAGGTCTTCCGCCAGATCCTGAAATTGTTGGAGCCAACATTGACGTTCAGAGGGGAAGATTGCAAACAATTCCTAGCAAAGCATAATAACGGATTTGACCTCTTGCCCATTTTTTTGGAAAACTCGAATCTAGTTCCTGAAGATATTACAAGCATGCAGGTTAGTTCATTTAGAAATCCATTTCATGAAATTGCTTGGCTGTTTACAAGAATAACGGGACAAGAGTCCACAACTACTGTTTCCCGCATGGCTCTTTATATTTTGTATTTCACAGTCAACGAACAAGCCATTTTTTATTAGGGCAGGTTAATTTCTCATGAAATCTCTTCCCAATTGTCAAGTTACAAAAGGGAAAAGAAATTTTATATGTCATCCTATTTAGTTTTTGCAATAACACGTTCCTGTCAGTTTCCGCAACTGTCTCTATCCAAGAATGTCAACTGCGAATTCCACCTAGTAACGTTCTGGTACCAGGCCTTGTGGAAGCACAAGGCTTCCCACTTTTTTTATGAGGTTTTTAATGGCTTCCTCTCTGTTTTTAAAGTTTTGTTGTTAGGAGAATATGCTCCCCGCATATCTGAACATGCAACTAGTTTTTTGGACAAGAAGGGGAACTCGAACATTTGGATAATTACACCGTCATAAGAATTTTTTGCTCCACGGAACAACCTGCTCTCCTTCCATGTCACATTACAGACATAATGTTTGTCGCAGAAGTGACACGTCAATACAACTACTGGTTCCATCTATTCCAAAGGAAGAAAAAAAAAACAGTTCATTCCTTTGCCTTGGAAAATAGGGGAGTTCGTGTTGAAAAACGTCAACAAAATTGATGATTTCACAGCACATTCTAACTTCTCCAACCTGAGATATGCTGAAGACATAAGAGGATTCGACCCCTATGATATTTTTAGACAACATTTACAAACACTTGGCCTCGACAATTGTTTTGTAAATAAACACCTGCCCAAAAACATAGACAGTGGCGACAACAGTCCTGCCTTTGATGTCGACGAGGTAGAGACAGTGCAAAGATGCACTAAATTGTACACGCAACAGGGGGAAGGCCCCAGTGGCAAGAGTGTTCAATCCACAAATACCACTCCAAAAAGTACAACATCTCAGAGCATCACTCCAACAACCCATCACAACAACAAAGAAACCCAGAGTTCTTCAAACGGAGGAGCAGATAACCACCCTCCTCAGTTTAAAATTGATAGTTCTCACAAGCTTCTAGTAGAGAAGAAGAGAAAAAAAAAAGTGGAGCAGGCGAAAGAGCCGGAAATTCAGAGTGAGAACATGGAACTTGACACTGATATGGATACCATGATTTGCTTCCTCGATCAACGCAGAGACACCATCCACCATAGCCATCCAATGGACATATCCGTTACCCAACATTTTGACGAAGATGAATCCTTTGTGTTTCAGAGTGCTGTTTTTGATAGCCAGAACAAAAAATTGATAATTCATGAAAAAAAGGTTAAAAATAAGAAAGATAAATCTCGTTCAGAGGTTGACATTGCTAACATGCGGCCGTCCCAAATTTGTCAACTTCACACCGCGACCAGAGAAGCACTTCATGATTCCATTGGAGGCATCGAGACTGAGAATACCAGATTGAAGGACTAAATTAAAGAATTGGAAGACACTTTCATTCCTATGCCATTGTTTGTTGATCCTTTGGCAATAGCGATGCCTAGCACCCCTACACCCAATGTAGAAGCATTATCCACCTTGCTCGCATCCTATAAAGGATATGTGGAGAACAATATCAAAAAAAGAGTGGAACTGGTTATCGAGGCGTGGAAAATATCACAAACCATCACTTCCCTTGGAACCGGGGCACATAGATTGCTCCAGCTTTTGCAGGTCGAATTAAAAAATGAAGAAAATTTCTTTTAAAAAACGGTCATCCCTTTTGGCAAGATTGTCAACAATATGACAGAAACAAAAAGAAGAGAAGAAGATCTTCCATCCAAAAACCGCATCGGCCAATTAAATGCATGTTGGAAAGAAAAAGTAAAGAACCAACATCTCATTGTTCAGTCATGTGAACAAGCCATATCGAAGAAACATATATTATTCACAAAACTACCAAATATAGACTTAATCGCAAACTCCTTGCCCTTAACCAGACAAGAGTTCGATAAACAGGTTGCTATGTTTAAGACCTTGTCTCTGCAAAAGTTTTACAACATCCTTCAATTTGATCAAGCTCACGTCCACGACTGGCTAGTCAAATATGCAATACAGAATGAAGAAATTCATTAGGCTCTCTCTAACCTCTCTACTAACTTCCAAGAATTATAAAACGATATTTTCAACATAAAAATCC
>WSFP011530840.1:0-12053 GCA_009831015.1 Picea engelmannii | reverse complement strand
TTGAGAGTGTTGTTGGGAATTAGTAATGTAAACTTAGTGCCTGATTTATACCATTTTTGTGTATTAAATGATTGTTTGATTCAGTTATGATGATCTAGGTGTAATCTTCAATTTGTTTTGAATTGTTGTGATTGATGAATTATTGTTATTCTATTAGTATAGATTAGTTATTAATGCATTACAATATTTATTGTAATTGTTATACAACATTTTGTCGCAGCAAGTGATACTACCTATTCTCTAACATCTAAAGCATAGAACTTTGGAAGAAAACTGAGAGAAAGTCTTCTTGGGAAGGATCAACTCTAAAAAATCCCTAAATTACAGAATTGTCACTTGTTGCTTTCTAGCAAGGTGCAACAACTTCACTTGTCACATACTGCATCACTGTTAGGTGTGACAATGTCACTTTTTCCTGAGGTTTAAGGGTGCGACAACCTTTGTACGTGGGAAAAATGAAGAAATTCTTGAAGCTTCTAGAAGAGAAGTTTCGATGATGAATTGTTTGTCGATCGGTTTGAATCCGACCCATCTCTCCTGATTTAGTGAGATCCCAACCTCTCACCCTAACCTCCTCATGGCTTCCTCTCCAATCTATAAAAGGAGGCATCTTCTAAAGGGAAAGTCTAGAATGAGAATAAAGAAAAAGTGATGAATAATTAATTAATGGTGAATTGAGAATAGCTTCTAATTTGTGATTCAGAGATTGTGAGTCTCATTTTGGCTCTAAGAGATTTAGTGGTGCCAAAGTGCTCAAGAGATGGTGATGGCAATCATGGAAGCTACATGGGTATTGAAGCATTGAACTGCTGGAAAGAGTTTGTCAATGCCAAGGCTTGGTTGTAATCTTTTTCCTGATCAATTAATGTAGTAATACATTTTCCTTTCCTAATAAAGATTGTTAATGGTTTTTGTTTGTATTTATCCTTGGCAATTTACATAGATTCGTTCAAACATATGTATGTTTGTTACTTTCATTTGTTTTGTTTGATCCTCTTGTAGGTTTTTGTTTATAAAAATCATTGGATCAAGATTTAAGCTACAATCAATAAGGACAAACGTCGATTAAAAAGATATGAGTTTTCTATCCTTTTTCATTTCATTTGAATCTAAGGAAAGGGGTGTGTTCTGTCTTGTTTTGTTCTAATTTCGGGTTCCCAAACTAGGGATATTTGTTTATGTCTGCATTTATGAATTTATCCACAACAAAAATGGAGACCATACTGGGGAGCGATTTTCTAGATTTGTTCTCCTAGTTTTCTTCTTGTGTCCTGTTTGAGTCTTTCTGAGTCATCACCTGGCCTTGTTGGATCAGTTAATCTAAAATTCCACTGAAGAGTATGAGAAAAAAATTATTTTTCTGAGTTTTAGTTTCTTGTCGCATCCTAGTTTGAGATACAGAGCGACATTGTCGCACTGTAGCATTCTTCTACTCACAACAACTACCCTTATCGCATCCTTGTTTGAGGTACAAAGCGACATTGTCGCACTATGTTATTCCTTCTACATGGGACAACTTGCCTTGTCGCATTGTCGGTCAAAGCAACCCGTGACAACCTCTGAAAAAAATTGACTTTTGATTGTTCTTTCTTTTCCAGGTCATAGATATGATGCTTGGAGTGGTTTTTGACTGGTTAATTTATTGATTTGCAATCTTCTTAATGATCTGGAGTTTCATTTTCACCATTAAAAGTTTTGCTTATTCTCCCTCATTTATTTTGAATTGAAAAGGGTATAATCTCTCAATTGTATCTTTGAGTGCTTTTCAATTTAAGATTTTATATTGTTTTCTTGAGGGATTTTGATAGTAACAACATAATCTTTCTTCATTGAATCGTTTTCCTTGAAGTTTTTTGGTGGTGCATTTCTAAGCTTGCATTTTAGAGAAAAATTGTATGGTTTTTGGAATTTTTGAGTTTTCATTCTTCAAATGAATTATGTATTCTACAATTTATTTTATTCATATATTAAGCACCTTTTGCATTCAAAGAGTAATTTTTGTTTCTTGCTTTCACATTTGTAATTGTTTCTTTGCATGAAATCTCTTGCTCCATTCTATAGATAGCTTTCATCTAACGAAAGGATTGCATTGCATTCATATTTTATTTGAAGTATTCTTGGAGCCAAGTATCATACATCATCATTGAGTTGCATCCACAATCTCTTTTAAGTAACAAACAACCTTAAAATGGAACTTAATTAAAAAATTTAGTAACATTGTGTGGGTTGGTAGAGACGTGTTACGGCGTCTTTATACGTAGGAGCTATCATTATTTGTCAATGTTACAATCCGGGTACTATGTGGTTCTCCCACGTACCTTCAAGTATATTGGGAGGCCCCTTTCTAATGGTTGCGCATTAGACATCACTACTAAGGATTTCACCTCCCACGTACCTTGAGTATATCAGGAGACCCTTATAGGACCTGAAACTGAGCATCATTTTGATTGTCTTGTTGTCACAATACACTGAGAATAGCACTCGGGGAGATTACTATGCACGTATTGTTAGGTTGTCGGGTAATACATCCAATAGTATGGTTTATCCTCCTTGGTTAATGCTCTAAAAGATTGGGTCATGTATTATTGTTGGACCCTACAATATATCGCGAGTTGTGATGACTTGACACTCCTGTGAGATTCCTCCTATTGATCCCACCCATTCACGTGATTGCTTGTTACCTTTAGACTTTGATAGTGTGTACTCTTTGTTTTACTGGACTCTAGACCGAGTTTCTCTCTATAGCATCAATTCCTGGAACTCCCAACAAAGGAACCCCTTTTCCATGCGAACCATTTTTTTTTCCTTCTATTGGAAACGTTGGTCCTCCTTACATTGCTACTTTGATTTTACCGGGACTCACCATAGGATTACTCGTACGATTGTTTTCCAATCCAATTTTTCCAAATGCACCTATTGCTTCGAATGCACTAAGTGTTCTAAATGCACACCCTCCCTCTCAAGAATGTTCACCTCATGTTGATCCTTTGCCTTATTCGCCCATTACATCTTATTCTTTTTCTTCTTCTTCTCTTGGTGAAAGCTTTGTTGCTAGTAACAAGGAGGTTAAGAAGACGAAGAAAAATAAGACCAAGAAGAATAAAAATCAGCACAAAATCAAGCAACCAGTTACTAATGATCAAGTTACAAACATTGAGAAGCCTATCATTAAGACTTACAAGCCCAAATTCCCTTGCAGGATTTGCAAGGGTGATCACCTTCTCAAGGATTGCCCCGACATTCCCAAGGTCGTAGAAGTGTGGTCTCGAGTTTCTTCGAAATCCATGTCATTGGCCGTTGTAGGTCATGTTGGTGAAAACCCATCAACTAGTAATCTAGTTGGAGGTAAGAAGGGTAAAGTAAAATTTCCTTACTTGTTATGTAAGGAGATGCACCACACCTACCTTTGTCCTTGCATGGATGAAGCTTCATATCTATTGAAAAAGATTTTTGATGACCAACAACAACTTCCAACATCTTACCTTAAACTCTCTCCCAACCCGCCATTAGTTGATGAACTAGTCAATCCGGTTCCATCATCAGTTAGTCTGGTTGATTAAGTGGTCAATTTAGTTTCATCTTCTATCCACCTAGTTGATAAAGTGATCGATATGATTCTGTCATTGGTCAGTCCCACTCTTTTATTAAAGAGTGAAACCAAAGTGGTTGATCTGATCCCATCATTGGTCGATCCCATTCCTCCATTGAAGAGTGAAACCCAAGTGATTGATCCAGTCCCACGTTCAATCGATCCCACTCCTCCTTCAAAGAGTGAATATGTCGCTTAGGTTTTTCTTGTTACTGAGGATTCCTCTGTACCAGGGGGAATTCCACCCATTCCAGCGACACCCCCTCCAATCAATACAATCACTATTGATTGGAATGCTCTAATAGAACCTCGTCTTCCTTCTTACATGCCTTTCCAAATCGTTGTTCAGGTTTGTGGTAGGAATATTCCTAACACTATAATAGATGAGGGAGATTTTGTTAGCATCTTATCCTCGAATGCTTGGCAAGCTATTGTTTCACCTCAGCTTGCACCATTTACTCAGAATTTGTTGGCTTTTAGCAAACGAGTTAGTCAATATTCAAGGATCCTTCCTCGGTTTCCTATTACTTTGGGGGAGGGGGAATGGTCTACATTGATGTGATGGTAGTCCACAACCCCTTGGACTTTAATTTTCTCCTCGAGCGAGACTATGTTTATGATATGCAGGCTTTTGTTTCCACCGTCTTTCAAGTGATATGTTTCCCTCACAATGGAAACATAGTGACCATAGATCAGCTTTCATTCATTAGCCCTCATATGATGGCTAACCATCTGACTTACCTGAATGGTCCTTACATGCCAATGTCATCCACCCCGCCTCAGGTCAATTATGTAGAAACCTGTCCCATGCATTCAACTCTGAATGAGAAGGAATCTATCCCTTATTTTGACTTAGATTTGGTAGTTGACATGGTGATCTCTTCGATAGGGATATTAGAGCCTAATCTACCTACCCCTATCACATCCCTCGACATGTATTCCTTCCAGAGTGTTGTTCTTACATCTAGCAAAGATCTCTTGGAATCCATGACGAAGGTTTGTCCTTTGATATGTATTTCTTCCAGAGCTTTGTCCTCTTGGAAGGCATGATCAACTGCGGGTCTAAGAGCATAGTTTATTTTTTATTTCAAGCTCATTAAAAAATGAATCTGATCACGAGAAAATTTCATGTTTTTGTGTCAACCTCGTTAAAAAATGAAACTGATCACTAAGCATAGTTCTTTTCCTGCGTCAAGCTCGTTAAAAAATAAAACAATCGCCTCTCTCGTTGAGTCAAGTCTTCTATTATGACTCGTAGTTGAACCTTCATTCTATTTACTTGGGTCAGTTGATCCTTTTTCTTCCTCCCTCTCTGCTGAAAATTTTTCCTATTAGTAACCAGGAGTCTATTGGGTATACAAATCGGTGATAGAAGAAGAGTCAGTGGATGAAACAAATCTTGGAGGGGAATTTCTCCAGCCTCGAGACATCATGTTGGAGTTAAGCCACTAGCTTTCATCATGCAATTGGGGGAAAAGTACCAACTATCCATGAGTCACATTCGAAACCTTTGGACATTACGTTGGGAACTCTTTGGAGTCTCTTTTAAGCTCTTTTCAGACTCCCTAAACATGAAATGATTGACGAGTGAACTTGCTTCCTTAACACTCGTAAAACGACTTGAAGCGCCATGCTTGTTTTTGAAGGAGCGTCTATTCAGAATAATTTTACCCCTTTTTCGGGCTGGGTAGATTAATTACGAAAAAGGTATGCTCTAGGAATATGTCAATATTCGCTAGAAGAGTTCTCCCTTGAATTGTTTTATACTTTTTCGAGCCTGGGAGACTAAATTTACGAAAAAGGACCTCTTTGGAGCTTTCTTTAAGTGTTTTTCAAACTCTCTAAACATGAAAAACCACTAAGTTTACTTCCTCTGGACTCCTAAAACTTACATTGGAAGACCCATATGGGACCGAACCACTCCTTCCTAGGGTTCCTTAAACATACTCCAAAGGACGAGCTTATACAATGAGCATTTGTTATCCTCCTCAAGCTCATTAAAAAATAAAGAGGTACTCTCCAAGCATGGTGGGGGGGGAATTGGGAAGGGAATATGTATTGAATTTGTATTAGTTGCAGCAGTCACTCTCAAACATGACATCTTTTACCTTTTGTGTCAAATTTGGGAAATCCACTTGTCTCTTGTCGATCATTCCCTTTTTGCAAGATTTTTCCCTATGATCTGTTATTTTGAGTCAGTGCTTCCAAGACCTTTGTCATGTCAATGTTAGAGAGAAGTTCAACCAAGAAGCCTTCTATTGCGTCCGCCAAACTCTACAGTCCTTTAAACCCTATATCATTGGCCATCCCTGAGTCAGTCCTGAAATTACTCTACGGTTTTACTATAAATATTGTGATTGTTTCATGTCATTAATGGGGGATACATCAAGGCCCTCCTACGATGAATCACTTCCTATCGATGCCAAATCATCATCTAGGAATTTGATTTAGAAGAATTTTAGTACCTTGGACCCTGTATGCCTCAATGACGGGTATCCTCACTTTTGACAGGGAGTTTACATCATTGACCTCTGATCAAAAGATTCCATCGAATGTTCGACTTCAACTCCTTAATTCACATTTGAAGGAATGTATTAAGAGTGCCTTGGGATTATTGACATTAATGGTGTTTTCCCTCACATTTGTTAACGATATACATCAATGCTCGATAATCAAGTGGTTTCTACCATGTTTGACATCAAGAAATCTATTCACATGGTTAGAATCATACTTCATAATTAGAATCCAGTTGAAGACCCTGGGGAACTTCCTTTGAATATTTATTGCCCTAGGCTGCAATGGAAAGTATTGGAGTAATGTTGTCACATAGATCCACAATTTTATTGGTCCATGGCTATGGTACGAATATAATTCATAGCTCCACAATCTATATTCTCATGGCTATGAATCCATTGAAATCATGGGGATATCCACATTGTATTTATGGTGACCATATCATTAGTAAACGCAATCATGTATCTACAATGTATTTGTCAGCATCCATGCTTAGAGTCATTTGTATTCTGAGTATGGGGATGCCTAGCTCAGTCATGATTTAACATTGTACTGCAATGTCCTTGTGTTGTTGGCAGGTCTCCAACTGGTGCATTCTTTGTTTCACATACCCATCTGGCAAAGTATTTCAACTATCATCTCTTCTAACTTCATACTTTGGGGGGCATTATGTTATACAACATTTTGTCGCAGCAAGTGATACTACCTATTCTTTGACATCTAAAGCATAGAACTTTGGAAGAAAACTAAGAGAAAGTCTTCTTGGGAAGGATCAACTCTAAAAAATCCCTAAATTACAGAGTTGTCACTTGTTGCTTTCTAGCAAGGTGTGACAACTTCACTTGTCACATGTTGCATCACTATTAGGTGCGACAATGTCACTTGTTGCCGAGGCTTAAGGGTGTGACAACCTTTGTACATGGGAAAAATGAAGAAATTCTCAAAGCTTCTAGAAGAGAAGTTTTGATGATGAGTTGTTTGTCGATCGGTTTGGATCTCACCTATCTCTCTTGATTTAGTGAGATCCTAACCTCTCACCCTAACCTCCTCATGGTTTCCTCTCCAATCTATAAATGGAGGCATCTTCTAAAGGGAAAGGCTAGAATGAGAATATAGAATAAGTGATGAATAATTAATTAATGGTGAATTGAGAATAGCTTTTGATTTGTGATTGAGAGATTGTGAGTCTCATTTTGGCTCTAAGAGATTTAGTGGTGCCAAAGTTATCAAGAGATGGTGATGGCAATCATGGAAGCTACATGGGTATTGAAGCATTGAACTGTTGGAAAGAGTTTGTCAACGCCAAGGCTTGGTTGTAATCTTTTTCCTGATTTATTAATGCAATGATACATTTTCCTTTCCTAATAAAGATTGTTAATGGTTTTTGTTTGTATTTCTCCTTATTTGTTTACATATATTCATTGAAACATATGTATGTTTGTTACTTTCACTAGTTATGTTTGATCCTTTTGCAGGTCTTTGTTTATAAAAATCATTGGATCAAGCTTAGAGCTACAATCAATAAGGACAAACGTCAGTTAAAAAGATACGATTTTTCTATCCTTTTGCATTCATTTGAATCTAAGGAAAGGGGTGTGTTATGTCTTGTTTTGTTCTAGTTTCAGGTTCCCTAACTAGGGATATTTGTTTATGTCCGCATTTACAAATTTATCCACTACAGTACTGCCTATTTGGTTGTGAGCATACAAAAATTATGCATTATATGTGATGGTTTCTATCATTAGTACATGCACGAGCGGTGCATGTGCCAACTACACATACATACCTTGCACATATATGCTAGTATTATTACAATATGTACTAGTTATTATAATAGTATTATTTATAGTGGCCATGTGATGTTTGTAGTATAATTAAAATTAAAGGATTATAATGTTGCTTCATTTAAATTATTGAATTTCATTTAGAAAATTATTATCTTTTGATAAATGGAAAATCTCATTTCATTCAAATTGAATTGAATTTAGTGAGATTTGATTTCATGACCTACCCAAATTAATTTTATTAATGAAGTAGATAGCATGTCAAGCGAATAAATCTTGGGTAGGTGGTGAAGAATTATTTTATGATATTTGACATTCCTAGGACCTTTTCGAGGAGGCTAGGAAGGTGGTGGTAGAGGAGGCATAGATGAGGACTTACGGGAAAGGAGAAGGGGTTGCATAACTAGGGGAAAAAATATTGGGTTGAACTAAAGGAGAACCATTGGAAGTGAAAAACTGTGAATTGTTAATTGTGAGAGAGGTACTATGATTTTGACCTATTGGTGGGTTAGTTGTTGTTCTTGAGCTTTGGGCATAGAGGGCTAGGAAACCCCCCAAGGTTTCCTAGGCCTAGGGAGCTAGAGAGGCTATTCCTAACTGGCTAGAAGGTAAATCCAATTTGACCAGTCAAATTTAGAGAGGAGGCAACTTATTCTATAGGAAGCTACATCATCAGACTAAATCATATAGAATTAAGAGGCATTTACCCCTTATCATAACTCTTTTTATTTATTGTTTAATTGTTATTAATCACTCAACAAATGTTATCTTAATTATGAAAATGTCAGTGGAATTATACTATGACTCTAACAAGAAATTGAAATTATGTTTTGCATGCAAAAGAAAATAAATATAAATTATTTTGATTACATACAAAATATCTGAAACAGATCTAAATTTTACATAGAAATTTTTCATAGGTTCGTAGCCTTTTTTCATTAAAAATAGAATGCCCACTTTTATATAACATAAATCCAGTATACATGTCTTTAATTCTCAATCTCTTGAGAAGGGTCTTACAAATCCTAGCATTTCAAGTCTTCTCTAGGTTATGTCTCTCACGAACCCTAGCACCTTCCTCCATTGCATCAACGCATGTACAAAGACTTGAGACATGTCCATCAACAAGATAAAATGATCTAACAAACTCCAATGTTATTTTTCCATGCCATGGCTAACATCCCACAAACCCCAGATCTTCTTCTCTTGCATCACACAAGCACTAAGACCTCTAGATAATGTTACAATGGGATATCAAGAGGACATTAACATATGTTCCAAGCCTTCTTCAAGTTAAGCATCACAAGAAGGTCCAAGACTCCTCAACTCCTCTAGCACTACATGTTCTTGCCCTAGTATTTTACATCAAACAAACCCTAGGTGTTATTCTCTTTCATCACACAAGTGCTAAGACCCGAGCTCATCCCTAGCGCTAGCATTCATCTTCATGTCTCCTCTAAGGTTTACATCACAAACCCTAAGTCTTTCTCTCTTCAATACTTCTCCAATATAATTGCAAAGATAGAATAATGGGTACATCAATAATTAGTGATGAAAAAGGGTCTCGCCTCCCTTTATATAAAAGTAGGTGAGGGAGGCCAACATAAAAAATGGACTAGGTACACACAAGTAACCCTAAACCCAAGCCAACAAGGCAACCCCACATTGAGCACTCTAAAATAATAGGATGCAAATGTTATACTAGCGTTTACCCAACCCCAATATGGTGTGCCCTCCAAGCATGATGCCCCCTGAGCCCAAATCCCCTCCTTTAAGGTGGTGTGTTATCTAAAAAGTTGTTGTCCCAATGCTTCCTTTTAAATGGTGATTCATTCCCTAAGTGTACTCATGAAATATGAATCTCCTCCACCTATGTTCCACATGTTCTCTTATGCCCAATTCTCCTCAACATGTGTGCTAAAATAGTTAATTTATCCAATGCTTCTCCTCAACATATGTGTCTAGGTCCACAACTTACCTACATGAAGTATGGATCTCCTCTACTCAAGCATCCTCAAGTTAAGTATCCATCCTCCAAGGTGTATGTCACATGGTCCCATGCTCTTAGGGCTAAGTGTCCTCTTCCAAGTGCCTAGTTTCGATCATCCTAGATATGTACCTCTCCTAATCAATTGACTCCATAATTGTCTGCACCCAATGGGATTGTCGTCATGCCACATGGGACAACCTCCTTGGTAAGTGTGTTGTGTTGGAAATATATCTAAGGTCAAACATTCACTCAAAATGAGCCATCCATATGTCCATCAAACATAACCAAGAGACAACTTGACGCGACGCTCTCCTACCTAGGTCAAAACACTTTTGGAGTAACCCCAAAATCTAATAATATTTTGAGTTGTATGTTACATTGTATATATATTATGACATCATTTGGAAGAAAATAATAGATTGGATGAGAAGGAAAAAGAAAGATGTAAAGAATTCATCTACTCATTGGAAGGCTTTAGTCCAAGCCTTTCCACTTATAGGTAACTAGTTGGTGTGGAAAGTGAGATCAAGGGAATGAGTAAGAGTGGGAAATTATCCTTGAGTAGGTTGCAAAAATGAAAAATGTATTCTAGATATATTAGTGGATATAATTCATGAAAGAGGTTTCTTTACTCTTAATTTGACAGTGGATGATGAGGGCAATACAATATGGCAGCGGGGATGGATGATTGCATACAAGTTGGGGCTAGGAGGCGAGGAGGCAAGGGAGTGGAATGCATATGTCAATAATATGTGAATAGGGCATGTTAAAATAAGGGAAGAGGAAGATTCTTTGGTTTGGACAAAAAATAAGACATTGGAATATTACTTTCCAAAACTTGGATATAAAACAAACTTCTCCTCAAACCTAGATAATCCAAAGTGGTAGTGGCAAACTATTTGGAAGTTTAAGGCCCTTTGAAAATGTGCATATTCCTATGGATGGAAATTGAGAACAAGGTTTTAACCTCATAAGTAATGTAGAAAAGGGAAATATAAGGGTCGTGAATATGTATAATGTGCATAAAGTACGAGGAAACAACAGATCACTTGCTAATTAATTATTCATATGCTCAATAGGTTTAGTTAGATATGGAAAATCTTATAGGAGTGAAGCAAGGTTGGAGAGGGGATATAGTGGAGGAGTTTTTCAAAATCATGGATGGACAAAAAGGAATTAAAGGACTAGAGGGGAATTCCTTGCTTGATTGTGTGGGGTCTAGGGCTTGGAAGAAACTCCTTTTTATTCAATGACAAATCCATCCTTCCTATCTAGTTTTTTTTTTTATCAAATAAGATACTCAATGGAAGAATTCTTAAATCCTACTTCAAAAAAGAAGGCAACACATCAATAAGAGTTGGTAATTAATAAGGAGCATGCATGGGGCTTCTTTTATGGGGCAAATTAAGCCCACAAAATTTTGTCAGTGTTGCGACTATCATGTACCTATCAAATAATCATTTTGTTAAGATAAAAGTAGGTTTCAGAGGTGGAATAATAAGTATGTTGAATTCATGGCACTAAAGCTCCTACTCAAATAAGCACAAGATAATAGGGCATCTCATTTGCAAGTATTTGGAGACTCTATATTGGTTATCAGCTAGATGAAGGGAACTCGACAGTTGCTTATTATCAATCTAAGGCCTTCTAGTGAGAAATTGAAAAGTTATAGATTTATTTGAGTATGTCACATTCACCCATAGATGGAGCATAATGTGTCAACAAAAGAACTATCTAAGGAAGGGTTACAGGTAGCACGAGCTAAGCTATAATTGAAGAATATAGGGATGGAGTAAAATCTATCTCTAAATGTAATATATAACCCTTGAGCAGTATAGTCTCAACCCTTTGTTTTGATGATGAGCATATATGTCTCTTTGTCATCTTATATTTGTATTTAGTCTTATGAGGCTTAAGAGCTCTATGTAGAGCTATCAAGTTTAACTATAAGGATATATAGGACCAAAATATTTATATCATTTAAAGAAGGTTCCTAGGGGATAAGATGTATCACTTTTTTGTTTTTGTTTTTGTTTTTTTTTAAGTTACGGTCTTTTTAGAACTTTGGCCATGCAAGTGCACATGAGAAGTGTAATTTACTTTCTACTTGACATGAAATGGCTATTTTTTTCCTTGGAAAAATAATGTGTGTGTGTGTGTGTGTGTGTGTGTGTGT
>WSFP011530839.1:0-12054 GCA_009831015.1 Picea engelmannii | reverse complement strand
TGAAACAGAGTGAAGTGAGGAGGTGATTAGGGAATAATGAGTATTGCGCTAGTCTGGTGATAATCCTAAGGACAATGTGCATTATTTGGTGATGATCCCAATGCTTCATGGTGATGATCCCAATGTGGCATCTAGACTTCACTCAACTGATCAAACTGAAGTGCGAACTAAAGAGAATATTCTCTTAAAGGAATATTCTCCTTAAACTATAGGAGAATGAATCATGACTAATAAACATAAGGAAAACCTTAGGAAAAATAAATCCTAGGTGTGTGTGAAGTATCTCCAACAGGGACACATGTTCCACATTCCTTCTTTATTGAGGACCATGACCATAAGAGAATAATAGGGGATGGTACTATGGAAGATGACACATGTGTTGGGCAATTCTTGAAATTTTTTATCAATTTCATTCTTCTAGGCAAAGGGATGGCGATAGGCATGAACATTGGGAGGAAGATTTCCCAGAACTAGAGGAATGGAATGATCATGAACACCAAGGGAAGGTGGATGGACATGGGCAATGGAAAAATAGTGTGGTGTTTGGAGAGTATAGATTGGAGGTAATGATGCACAAATCATGTCTCAATTGCTTGGATAGCATAGAGTTAGGTAATAATTTTTGAGTTCCTTTTTTTGAGGATATTTTCCATTCGATGGGAACTGATGATCTTCGGGGAGCCTATTGTGATGCCTTGGAACTTATATTGTTGGTCATCCTATTGAAATTACATGGTTAATCCCTTAAAATCCATGAGGATGGTACCGAGAGTGCATAACCATTGCACACATAACACAATGTCACAAATACCCATGTCGATAGAGAACGTATGAGATTTCAGGTTGTACTGTCCAATTTTGAGATGCACATTTTCACAACACCCCCCACATTTCATGGAACCTCCATTGGAAATCATAATTTGAAAATTTTTGACTACATGGATATAGCAATGGGTTTCTTGAGCAATGCAATGATGAATAAAATTATGCATGCTACCACTATCAATTAGGATGATGACCTTCCAATTCTTTATCTAGCCAATCAGCTTGAGGGTTTGGGGAGCAGAGAATCCATTGTATGCATTTAATGAAATGACCAGTTCAACTTCTGGTGGATTAGATGGTGGAGTGAGAGAAGGTGGATCAATTAGCTCTATCACAAGAGAAGACTCAACCTCTTTGTCAGTAACATCGTCATAGATGGACATAAAAAAAAAATTCTCCTTACACTTGTTCCATGAAAAATATTTTTCATCACAATTATAGCAAAGAACTTTGAGTTGGCATTCAACCATTTCTTCTCGGGTTAATTTTTGGATCTTGATAGGGGTGGAATGAGGGACAAGAATGGGATGGCGATGGCATGGAGGGAAATAAGTTTTGCGGTGTTGGGAAAAAACAACCTATTGTGCTTACTTATCACATTGAGTAGCTTCCAACCAAGTCTGGGGTTGAGTCATGATTTCTTGGGCTCGGATTTCATCCTTGAGGCCACTGATAAAGAATTCTTGAAAAAAATTATCATACATGCCCTCTATTTAGAAAGATAATTTCTCAAATGCACTGATAAACTCTTCCATGGTACCTCACTATTTCAATTTGGTCAATGGCTCAGGGAGTGTGTGTCAGTGTCAAAGCATTCATAAAGTTCAACCACAAATTATCTCCAAGACACATATCCTTGGCATGATTTGCGACGCCATTTCCACCATTGCCAACATTCAAGATCTAGATAGAGGACACTATAATGAATTTTTTCCAAGTTATCAGTGATGCCATGCAAGGAGAAGTAATGTCCCATTTGATTGACCCAAGTAGTGGGATCTGAGAGATCAAATGTTTTCACCTCCACTCATAGAATATGTAGATCGCGATGAAAAGGGTTGGACTGAAACTATTGGGAATTGGAGGAAATTGTACCTTTGAGGTTAGAAGGTTGGTCAAATGAGGAATGGATTCTAGGAATTGGTAGTTTTCCTAGGAACTTGGAAGCAAATGAGTCAAGATGAGAATCAAGGTGGGATGAAATATGGATAAAAAGGTGTGAATTGATGTCATTCTTTAGTTTATCTTTGATGTAGTCCATTTTGGACTCTATATGGGTAGAAATGCGGTTTTCAAGGTCTTGGTTGTGAGTGTTTTCCATGGTGAGGGGAAAACACAACAAGAAGTGGGAAAGGAAGGTGTTTGAAAAGGGAGGGTGGGTCCATGGAAAAACAAGGCTGAAAAATGATAGGTGGAATAGGTCCCAAGTAGAGGTGTCAGTAAGGGGGTCAGGACCATAGGGAAAAAAGTAAAAAAAATATAGGTATCACTACGATCAGGATGAAAAGAGGAGTCCAATGGGATAGGTCTCAAATAAGGGTGTGGGCAGGCCCCGAACTTTTGTTTTTTACTCCTGAGGGGTTATACTCTGATATGAATAATATTGCAGTGTCAAAATGCCCAAATTATTAATAGGAAAAAAAGATGTAATTTCAAAACAATAATGCAGGAGGCAAGGTTGCGTGGAAAAAAATATTATTTTCTCCTTATTTCTTATGTTTTCATCCCAAGGTTTAGGTTTTTGTTAGGGTTTCTATAGAGAAGGGATTTCCCTATGCTATAGCTCTCTAATATACGTGCGGGGTTGAATAGTAGTACTCTTCCCAATATCTTAGGGAACCAACTAAGGATGCTAGACTATACCCTTAGTCATACTACCCGATTACCTAGGTACTAGAGAGTATATTCCCAATGGATGTTCTTGGTGGTACTATAGTAGTTAGGCGGCTAATCATTTTATCTATGGAGGGATTCAAGAGAAATAGGTCAATCTATATACAGGTGTTGTCTGATGTGCTACCACTCGAAGGGGTACCAACGAGGGTTACAAGGGTGGGCAACAATGTGCGCTTAAGAACCACCTGTAGTTCTTGTGTTTATGCCTCCTCGACTGTGGATTTATGTATTGAATGATGAATATTTATAGTTTTAAGATGTTGGAACATGTCTATACCCTAGAAAAAAAATTAAATCACAATTCCTACCAAGGAAAGTGATATCATTCCACTTATAAGGTACCGGATCTATCATAATAGAAGAAAACATAAATATTGTAGAGAATAAAAACGAAACAACACAATATATGAAACCAAAGAACCAAAATAATACCTTTATTGATAGAAAACAATGTTAAATTTCCTCTTTGAGGGGGAAACCTCTAGCAGAGCAACACTCTATTACAATAATTCTCAAGACAAAACTTCTCATGTCTCCTACTCTTATTTATACTAATTATATCTTCTAAAGATCCTTGTAGAAGCGAAAGCTTCTATTAGGTCTTCTTACATTGACTTATTCCAATTTATTAAATAGGCCTTATTAGCTAATGTTGACCCTTATTACATGAAATATATTATTCTATATATGTGAGGGATTAGGGAGGCTAGGTCCCTAACAAGAAGAATATCCGAATATGGGCATTGGGATAGATGGTATGGGTGTAGAAATGCTTAGTAAACTAATGGATGGAAATGAAGACATAGTCGACATCCCCTAGATTGAGAGACCTATAGAAAATGGCATGGACGGTGTATGTCCAATGAAGCTAAGGGGTGGTAACATGGACATCATTGGGATGCCCCCTAGGGGATTGGCCCCAATCCCACCTGATGATGGGCTCATAGAATCATCTATATTGGACACGAAACTTGGTCCTGACATAGTGGTAGGATGACTAAACAAAGAGAAAGGTGCACTAAAAATTTCCCGCACATGGACAAGTACAAGTGTGTCTGGTTCAGTCAAAAGAGGATTAAATTTTTTTGGAGGAGGTTCATCTACCACTTCTACCTTGACTAAAACAATCTCATTGAGCCAAAGTTCAATCTCTTCAAAGTCTTTGTCAACTATCTCATGTCGCTTGATGGGGATTTGTTCCCCCATAATGGGTTCAAGTACACGTAGTCGATGGGATCAGTGTAGTATTTCAACCATAGTGAATATACTATGTTAAAATCCAAACACAATTCAACATATGTATGACCTAGACTCAGACTCAAAGAGTAAACCCCTACACAAATCTAGGGTAACAACAAGAAAACCAATTTTCTTAGGGGCCTTCTGAAAACAAACGTTATAGGGGAGATGAAGTCCTAACAATATTGGTTGGTAAAGGTATGAGGAATAGTTATGATGATCTACGTGAAAAACCCCTGACCAGTTATAGTACCATTTATTAAGGTAGGAACCCTCTAGGGGAATTGATATCGTGAATGAACGTCTGCCAGAGGTACGACATGCATGTCCCACATGTAGTCACCTCTGTAGCTCCCTAGGGAAGGCCACTAAGGCTACCACCTAACAATCAATGTTTGGGTGAACAGTTGTAGGTTTGACCACATGTAATGGTAGGGTAATAAATTCTAAATTTATGAAGGTGTTAACAGATGGAACCCCCGTATACATAGAAATCAAAGTGGTATTGTAAACACCAAAACAAGCAGAGCTGGATAATCTCCCTACTTTCCCTAATGTGACCTCATGCTTGACACCTGTGTTAGAGGAGCTTCTTGACACACTGGTTTCAATAATGGATTTATCACTCTTTAATGACTCCTAAGTTTCTTTTTGTTCCCTTGGAGAGTTTACTCTCCAATCCTAATCCAAGGTCCTAAACCTATCTAATGTTAGTTCACTATAAAAAGAAAAATGTCTAATAAATTTTATACTGCGTAGTTCCTTTTTATGTTTTTTTCTTAAGTCCAAGGGTGGAGGATGAAACTTTAGTGATGTTTTGACTCTTGAACCAACCAAACAATGAAAATATGATGATGCAAATCCATTTTCTTTGATGAACTCTAGCTATGGGAGGGAAAGCGACTTTTACTTTTCTTTGCAAATTTCAGAATGGCCTCACACACACCAAGAAACCAAAAATCACTTCATATATGAAACCAAACAATTATGTTAATGCATTCTCTTTACTAGTGCTTCAAAGGAAATAGTATTAAACAATCTTTTTTCCTTTTTAGGTTATTTTTCAATTGTAATGCAACAAATATACTCTATCTAAGAAAGAAAGAAAATGTAAAATTAAAACCAACAAGAAACAACCAGCAAGTGGGTTGCAGTAAATTGGAAATGAGGCTAGATCATCCCACTCCAGTGTCTCTACAAAGATCTCACCCAAAACTTGAAAAAAAATCTAATGGAGATCTAGAGTTTGGGAGCAAAAATTTGCAAGGATTGTATTGCATTATGTATTTACTAGAAGCATATGATACGATATATCAAAAGAAATCCCCAAACATCCTCTTTCTAATGGATTTGGTCTAGTTGCAATCCAGATTCTCTATCAAAATATATTATCCAAACATTCCACGCGTTTGTCATGGAAAATATGCAAAAAAATGATTTTAAATCAGCGATAACTTTTCTTTCCAGACACCGATATGGTTGATTTAAAAAAAAAAGGATATTTTTTTTAGACGAATATATATCTATAGCTAATTCCTTCATATTTTGTACATAAATTTACATAATTATATCTAAAGACCATGACCCTCTTTTAGAGGAAAAACTCTTTAAGAGAACCAAGGAAGAAAGAAAAGGCTCTCCCCAGTGGAGTCGCCGGTTTTTTTATGGGACAAAGTCTCAAATGGATCATGTTGAATACATATAAAAATATCCCTAGGATTATCCTAGTAATCCTAAATAGAAAGAGGGCTAGAACTCTTATGGTTTTCCTATATGTAGATTCAAACACATAGATTCATGATTATCCGAACGAGTGGTGAAGTTTGCATAACTTTCTTGAGGTTGTCCTTCGTATCTATTGGATTTTTCAGTCCTGAAACTCCAACTCCAAGCTCCAGAACCTGCTTCCTGCATATAAAAGACAAGCAAAACCTTTCTACCTATCTACTTGGGATTAAAATCCTAGATCTGATTTGATTCTAATCAGATCTACAATAGCATGAATCATATCTAAACGTTTTTTCATCAATTATAAACATTTGTAAGGGGGGAAACCAAATGATCTATTAATAATCATAATAAAATTACATCAAGACATACCTTAAATGTTGATGCATGCTCTCTTCACCTCCTTTCTCCTTACTCCTCCTTTAGCTCCTTGGTCAAGCTAGGCTTCACTGACTTATGGTTGTGGTATATGGAACATGTACCTATGCAATTGGACAACGTAACAATACTTCTCAATTATTCCTTTTCTATATAGCTCTTTGTAGGAGGTTTGGGAGAGATTATAGATCTTATAGAGACCACTATAGATGTGAATGATGTGAGTTCATAGGCCCTTTCCACGAAGATACAAATCATCCATCTGCTATCACCTCGTACCTCCCCAAATCTAGAAGTTCCATAGGTCATCGATTGTTGAACACTAATGATGAGCGATGATAATCACTTTTTGTTCCCTATGTGTCCCACAATTATCTCCAAAAAGGGGATAAACCTTAGGAAAAGTGTGTATTTGAGCTTCTATCTTCTTATGGATTCCCTTATGTCCTTTAGGGTGGAAATTAAAGCTATAACAATGGGACCCTGGTATCTGGTTGTACATCCTCATAACGAGCATTGAGGAAAACAATTTCATAAGGGGGGTGGAATATAGTGTAGCTAGGGGAATGATATGGGGTACCTAGGGAGGTACCCAAGGGGAATGATAGTAGATAGGTATTTTTATGTATAAAGGCAACTTTTAATAAATAAGGCCTAGTGTGAATGCAATAAATATAAGAGGACTTACTAGAAGGTTTTGCTTCTAAAACCTTTCTCCTCTAGAATGTTCTTAGGTGGTTGTTAGCACTATATAAAGGGTTTCAAGCAATGTAATAGTCAAGTTGTGAAGTATTTTATTTGGAGTAGTAGCTCGTTAGAAGGTTTCCCCCCCAAAGAGGCAAGTGACCAGGAGTGGATCCCTTCTATAATAGTATCTATTATATGGTGTTTCCCTACCCTATGTATTTTCATAATAATAAAGTGTGGGTTTTATATATTTTTCTAGGATCTATTGTATGTGATTTTGTATTCAGATCTTTGGTACTTAACATTCACAAATATAATAATGTTCTTACCTTTTACCTTTTACTTCATATTTTCATCCTTGGAAGGTACCTACTATTATGTTTTCTTTGAACCACTTGTTTATCCCTTCTTATTCTCTGTATTCAAGCATTGTTCTTACATATGAGTTTCAGCAATGGACCTAGGCTTGAAGAGAATTGATTTCCTCCTTAATTGAATATGTATACCACCCAAACACTTAATGAATACATCTAAATTATTGGGATACATTCCTATTTCATTGTCTTATCTTTGAAGTATTTTGCAGTGTACTCTTGTACAATTTTCCCTTGTCTCTATCATAAATAGTGGCAATGAATCACCTCATCCTATTCATACCCAATATGATAACAATGGGAGTTAATGAGGTATTTGGTTACTTATGATTAAGATATAATGTGAGAAGCATACGTCTTGCGTTCTTGTAATTATGTAAAAAAAAGTAAGAAAAAATATATAGCATTCGAATCACATCATAGAACACCAAGGGAATAAGATTTACCCTTGAGAAACCCATGAGGGCATGCCTTTATCATTTTATGTTTATATTTATAATGAAAAATACAAAGAAAAATAATAACTCTCTATGGAGAAAATAAACATTGTATCATGTGATAGGCTAGGCTACAATAGGGTCACCCTCTTCCTATTCTCTTCTATGGTATCCCACTGCTTTGATATGTTTATCTATGGAATAAATAAACGGAATTAAAATACTTTCTCTCATGGTAGTTAAGGTTTTAACACCTCTTATTAGTGATTAGAGTTTTCTATTCTTTAACTCCTAATTAGGGTTAGGATTTTTTACCCTCTAGAATATTTTTGAAATTCCATACATGTATAGCTCCACATGTGTTAGTAACAATATTTGATATGGCTTCTACTTGGTATTGCAGTTGTTAAAGAAATGACCAACTTGTCAATGACATAACTTTCTCACACAAACTTTCATTAATGTGTTATTTGGATTGTTGGAAAGTTTCTGACCACAATGTGGAAAAATAGCTAGGCTATTTTGTCCAAGTTTTCACTAGAAGAAATGTTATTAAAGCCCTAAAATGTGCAATTTAATGTTTTGATTTTACTTGGTCAATTTAGGATTAACCCTAAAAATGCCCTCTATAAGATCAAAACTCCGATTTTCCATGCAATAAGGCACTAAAAAGTATGACAAAAATATATTGTCTATTTTAGATAATATTATAACCATTCACATCTTTTATTGATAATTGTAAACTATTGTTGACACTTGAATCCATCAAGACTGAAATGACAACCTCATGAGGACATTAGACCCCCATCGTTTTTAGAGAGGTGGTTCTCCTCTTTGGCTAAAAGATATATCTTGGAATATCTTGGAATAGGGAGAGTGATAGAAAGAAAACCCCAAATATTTATTGCTTGGATTTAAATGAAAATGGTTCTCCAATAACCCAATATGAGCTTTATGTGCAACAAGAAGTTCTTTACAAATAAAATATTGAATAGGAGCTTCAACATTAGAATTAAATTGTGATCAACATCACACACAATCTTCTTATTAATATATAAAAACATCCATATCTTCTTCACTAGAAATGGGAGAGAATGATTTGATCATCTCAAAAAAATTTAATAGAGTATTGCATTTAGTAATAAAATAGAAATTTATAGGTCAACCTCAAATATCTCATACTTAAAACTCAAAGCTACAAGATAGAGTCGAAATCAACCCCGAAGCAATTCTTTGTGGAGTTTTATTCATGAAATATGTTCTTCATTACAAAATATTTGATAGCCATGTATGTGGAGGAAAATAATCCATGATTATATAAGAAAGATGTGTAGAAGAATACAAGAAAAACACTCAACAACTCAGCCTTGTGCCCAACTCTCATATTCAAACATAAAGCTATGAGAAGTGGTGTAGAATAATAGAATGAATGGAGAATATGGAAATTTATTTATTTTGATCGGAAGCTTGATTATGTATCCATGGTTGTACCTTATTCTTCATCTGATCTTCTGCCATGTTGTTGGCATAGGGGCAGACCAGGGTTTAATTCTACAACAGTGCACCAATAGATCCCTAACTACCGGCCCTTTCAGCAACATCCGTGAAGCATATGAAGTCTCACCCGAGGTAGAGACAAGGGTGGTTGTAGGCCTCAGGTGTCTGCAACCTTAGCTGGGACACAGATCTGTGATTGTAATTTTTAACAGAGCACTTAGCAGTGATATTTATCAATATTCAGTCCTTTAGTTACATCACAATTAAACCCTAATCACAGTACAACGTAGTGGTCAACCAGATCTGGCATCTAGCAACGCTTACCATGAAGGAACAGATCAGATCTAGCATATTCAAGAACTAAGCACATTCATATAAATCTGACCTAACATCCATATACATCATTAGCACAAAGAATAAACAAATCTATCTATCTATATCAAAGCACTTAGCAAGTAAATACATAAACACATCAATACATTGCACAAAGTAGAGCAACACAACATATACGTGGTTCACCCCCACCCTGGGGATACGTCCACCAACTCTTCTTCTTTATTAGCTTCTTCAATAGGTTACATGCACATAGCCTCAAAACCTTATTCCGCATAGGATAGGAGATCTGTGCATATTTCTAGATCCTCCTTCCCCAAGTAGATCTAAGCACAGAGTCTTCCACGACCTCTTACAATGACTTGCACTTAGCTCTGCAAGTCTCACACAGTATGCACAGAGCACTTACAATCTTGATCACATAGATCCAACTTTAGAACTTAGCTATTCTTATGACCCCTCTCATTACATCACCTAGTATTCTATATATACTTTACAAAATAGGCCTAAGCATGGGTAAACCCATGGACTAACATCCCATACCCGTTACATAATCCCAAATCCCAAAAAGGACCCAAACATGGGTCGAGATCCTGCAATCTCTACTTCATCTTGTGCTCCTCCTTCGACAGTCTGTCAAAGTACCAAATTAGGTCAAAATTGACCAAATATCTCTCAAAACTTGGTCAAGGGCCAACACCTACCCCCATGAAAATACTGCATCTTGGACCTTTTGATGAAGCCTCTCTTCTCTTTTTAATACGAGACTTTCTAACTACTTTAGTAGTTAGGGTTTCTCCCTTCTAGAAATTCCCATACAAGTTTCTTCCTGAAACAGTACCTTTAATTAATGCCTCATTAATTCCTCATCAATGAAATTAATCATCAATATATACATATCTAAAATGGGTCCCTTTCCTTTTTTAATTAAAGTTTTTGAATAAAATTTTATTTTCAAAATTTAATTAATTTCCCATTTAAAAAAGGAGGATTGTGTTTTGATTTTATGGTAATGATAATCAAATTTTTAGCCATGTAAATAATTTTTTATGTGATATTCATCGCCTTATCTTTCCAACGATATAAATATTGCACAAATCTATCACCCGTATCTCAAGATATGATCTTGTGAAGTTGAGTTGTCACACATGCCCATTAAAAATGTAGTTGACTGATAATTTAATTTCTCATAAAATTATATCAACTTTCAGCACTTGAAAAATTTACCACCATGTTACACATTATTTTCGTCATCCCTATGATCATTAATGATGTAAACCTATCTGTTGCCTTCAGAGGGGTCAGTGGCCTGAGTTCCTAAAGAGAGAAGGGAGAAGAACTTCTCCTGAGAAAAGAAATTGCTTTTTCCTATGTAAAAACCTTACAAAAAAAGGGAAGTTCGCAGGTTTCTATATAGGCAGGGTGCGAGAATGACCCATTCTCACAGGTTTCACTATAGCTAGGGTGCGAGGTGTTCGCAAGTTTCTCTATAGCTAGGGTGCGAACATTCTAGCACGTGGGAAAAATGAGTGTTTTCTCGATTCTTCTAGAAGGAGAAGCTTCTATGGTGAGGTGGCATCCGAATGGTTTGGATCTTACTCGCTTTCATGATTTAGTGGGATCATCCTAACCTCCTCACCTTATCTTCTTCAACTTATAAAAGGAGAGGATTTCTCATGGAGAAAGTTAGCTTTTGTTAGCTTGAGCTTGGGTTATCTTTGTTAGAGTGGCTTTGAGATTTGCTTTGTCAAGATAGATTGTGAGTAGCTATCAGATCTATGGTCTCAGAATCCTTGGAGCAATAAGTGTGTGGGGAACGAAGGACAGTTGGAAGGGATCTTACGACATCAAGTCCATGGTTGTAATCTCTCTTTCACATTTAATATGATACAGTAATATGATTCTTTCCTATAAAGCATGTTGTGTTTTATTGTATGATTCCTTGATCACATACATAGGTTTATATTGAGTTTATGATATTACCATCACTTTGGTTGGTTGCATTCTTTTGCAGGATCATTCTTGTATGAGTGGTGGAACGGAGCTAAGATGGCGATGGAGAGAGGAAGATACATTTAAATGGTATGTCACTCATCTCTCTTTAGTTAGTAAATTCAATATTTAAGACTTAAGGAAAGCGTCATATTCTATCCTGTTTGTTCTAGATCCAGGTGGATCTAGGGAGATCGGTTTGTGTCTACACTCACGGATTTATCCTGAAACAAACTTGGCGACTCCACTGGGGAACGGATTTTTTCCTAGTTAGTCTAGTTTCCCTTTCTTTGATTGCTTGTTTTCTGGTCTCTGAGTCTATGGGAGATCCATCAAGACTCTCTGGATCTGAAAGTTCTCTTGGAAATTTTGTCTTCTTTCCAAATTTTGCTTGTTTATAACCATTCTCGCACTACACTCATTAGTAGCCTGCGAGAATCACTTGAGTTCGCACCCTGGTGTTCAGTCCAATGCGAACACCTCGCAGTCAACCTATGTCCAGCCTGCGAGCATCCTTGATTCTCACACTGTAATACACTGCTAGCCTGCGAACTCACTTGTGAAAATTTTGGATTAAGTCTTCTGATACCCAGTTTTGCTTTGATCAGCTGGATTGAACTTTTGGAGCCTATATTGATCTGTTTACAGTCTACTTGACATCCTTTGAG
>WSFP011530836.1:0-12054 GCA_009831015.1 Picea engelmannii | reverse complement strand
AATTCAAATTTAAAATATTGTAAATAATATAATTGATTGTAATTACAATTTGATGTTTTCAAAAAACATAAATATATTTTTCTCATAATGTCGAAGAATACATTGAAACTAAAACTGAAGCAAAAGACGTGGAAACCGAAAATGAAACAGAAGATGAATCAACTATAGGTATCTACATAAATTTAGATAATACAAGATGAACACTCAAGTGTATATAGTTTAGTGAATTTGTGTTTGGGTTATGTTTTTTAATATAAACTTTAAACCTAGGTGTGCATTTTAGCGTAGAATGGTGTGGATTTTTCTCCAAGAAAAATTTACACCAATGCAAATTTTCCCCTCTTTGTCCTACAAGATATAAGTTTTGGTCTTTTTTCACAGCAAAAAATCTAAGGTGTCCAATTGTAGAAGAAAAGCTATAGACATATGTAAAAAAATTCTACAACCTTGTAATTTGTAATATTTCTTGTAATATTGACCTATACATTCACTTATGTGTGTAGGGAAGTAGTCTGCATGCACAAGAAACACATAATTTGTGTGTAACGCCAGAATGGTTCTATGCACAGTAGTGAGTTGGAATACATGCACAGTAATGTTGTGTTCTCAATATGATTTTGTGCACATATCCAATGTGTTACTTTCACTGCTATAAGTTGTGTCAACTGAGGAAAGTTAATGTGGTGCGATCCAACTTGGATTCGTGTGCCTTACTTCAACTATTTTTTCACACACAATGTTATACTGAAAAATTTGAGCACTGCAATTTTAGAGTGGAATTGATCAACAATAATTTGGGGATGTTACAAATAGTTATCAAGGAATTTTCTTAAGTGTTGGTAACAGGGTACATTAGAGTTTGGTATTAGTGCATGACAAGTTGAGATTTTTGTGGCATGGCCCAACTTAGGTGGCTGGGGATGTTACATATCCTACTCATCCTTTTCTTGACCAGGAATTCTCTACATTGTAGATTCAATCATACCTATATCCACAAGGAAATTCCTCAAATGATCGAATTAATATAACACGTTGTTTCTTCATCCAACTATGCCATAGGGCTAGTGCATTCTCTGGAGTGAGTTGTTGACCATAAACGTGTTTCTCATTTCCATGATGATCCTTCACACCTTGGCTTACATATATTATCACATATATGTTGTCCATATTTTCTGCATAATCATTAGAAACAACAATGTTGGTTTTGAATGGCACAATCTGTCTTGATTCTTTAGGATTAGGTAATATATACCTTCCTAAATAGGTATGTACAACCTATAATACTCACCATTTTTCGATACTGAAATACATCCCCAAATTCAACTGTAATATACCTATTTCTCCAACTTGTAATTAATCATTAATTATGATCATTATGTTATGGCATGTGAAAAAAGTAATTGTATTATTGTTTAGATTTCCAATCACTGACTATGGGGTGAAGCTTAGAAATATTGGCCATGATATTACTATGTCAAAATGACCCCAAATTATATTTGTTGAAATAATAAGCCCCATCCTAATCCCAAGAAAAAATATTTAATGAGAAAATTATCATCTTGAAGTACCATAGAGTGTAGTTTCCTGCAGGCCCATATTAACCCGAGTTCCTTCTGACATAAGGAAGAGGACATACCTAGAACCTTCTTGAGGTGGAAAAAGGTGTGCAAGAATACACACTAAAGAAGATAATAAGGAGACCATGCCCACAGGGGGGTGTGCGACCTGTATATCATAGTTTATGTGCGAAAAGGAGAGGCCTATACTAACTCATCGTCGACAACCTCTCGCAGGTCACCCGAAATTCCTTCCATGGGTATAGACGAAATTGGGAAAATAAACTTATTCATTGAGCTGTTTCGGGAGCGACATAGATTACCTGTGTATTCAGCAATAAATGCACCTGCCTGTATGAAGTCCAGTGTCCGAACTCCCCAATCCTTCCTTGGTGTCCTGAAGATCTCAATCTTATGCTTCAACAGATGTTGAGCAACCCTGTTTGTGCAAGTTGGTGGACATCTGCATTTAGGACCACACTCATACACTACTGTCTTAGCTTTAACGAGTGTCCCATTTGCTCTGCAAGGAAATTCCCCTCCATTTCTTCTAGCACAAAGACAGTTCCCAGCATCAGTGCATCCTCCAATACAGCAGCAGCCTTCTGGCAACCTTGGTTTCGGCAACCAATATGGATATTCCACAGTAAGGAGGTATTTGAAATCATCAATACTGTAGACATTATCTACAGAATTAACAACGGGTATAGAAAATGTGTGTCGTCCTTCCGCGATGTCTTCCTTGATTACACTTGTTTTCTTACCATGCGAACTGCCCCTAAAACGGACTATGTGAGAAACTAGAAGAGTCTGATCTCGTTTCCGCCTTAGTTTGAATTTATACACCCGATATCCTGCTCGTCCTTTTTCTCACCAGGAATGCTCTACATTGTAGAGTCCATCATACCTATACCCACAAGGCAATTCTTCACATGATCGGATTAATCTAACGGGCTGTTTCTTGCTCCAGCTGTACCATAGGGCTGCATTCCCTGGAGTGAGCTCCTGATCATAAACCTGTTACTTGCTTCCGTGATGATCCTTCCCACCTTGGCCTGCGTATATCATCACATCTCCGTTGTCAATATTGTCCTCGTAACCACCAGAAACAACAATGCTGGTAGCCAATGGCACCATGTGGCCTGTTTCTTCAGGCTTTAGGTAATATATACCTGCCTGAAGAGGTCTGTGCAAACCTATAATGCTCAGCAGCTTTAGAGACTGGAATACATCTCCAACTTCGACACCGGGAACAGATCCTATATGATTGTTGGAAAGATTTTTCCAAAGAAATTTCAGTTTATCTGATGCGTAGTCGAACACTTTTATGGTTTTTGGATCGTCCTGTTTATCCAATCTTTCCTCTTTATGTGCCAGGACTAAATCATGGAACTTTGACACCACTGACCTCCTTTCACTGGCCTCTTTGTATTGAATATTGAATTCGGCAGTAACTGTTTCCTCTGGTTCAATTCTCTCTTTTCGCTTGCTCTGCGGATCCTCAGTTCGATTTGGCGGCCTCAAACTCGAGTTTGCCTCTTCAAGTTCACTGTCGAGTTCATTGGCACCGACATGATCTCCTAAATTTATGTTTAGCATCTGTTTCACCTGTTGTCTCTGATAGTCCAAATATTCAACTTTTCTCTTTCTTGCTAACATCTGTTTTACCCGTTGTCTCTTATAGTCCAAATATTCAACCATCCTCTTTCTTGCAATCCTCCCGGCGTCTGCTCCACCTTTGACAACATGGAGTTCAGTAGGTAATTCACATGAACTGGCGTTGACAGTCACTACCGGAAGATCAACCCTTAAATTCCACCCTGTTCGCTGATCCATGGCCTGAGAAGACCAAATCCAACCAAAGGTTGCAGTTATTTGATCTGATTTGAACTGCTGCCACTGCATACCATGCAGTATTTACAGTGGAAATGAAATCACTGGGCATTTGGGCATTGTAATTCATAACATTTTACTTATTTAAAAATAATTTAGGGTTTTTAGTAATAAATGCTTGATAGGCTAGGATATATTGGAGTTAAATACTTTGAATTTAAAAGGAGTTAGATGTGATGGTGTGTATTAAAAGTTGTTTAAAACTTGTGGAACATTTATTATTTTGTTGAGAGGAGCAGTTTGAAATTAAAATATGTTTTTGGTATTTTTTTATTTTTTTTAATTAAAAATCTGGTTATGTAAATTTGAACAGAATTTTTATTTTTTGTTGTTTAAATTGTATTTTTAAATGTATAAATCTATTAAGAATGCAGAAAAAACTGAAGCACTTGGAATATAGAAACTTAGCCAGTGAAATCTGCAGATTCAACCATTCTTCGTCGGATTTCAGACAAAATCAAATGAAAAAATTCACATTCAACCATTCTTCGCCGGATTTCAGACAAAATCAAATGAAAAAAGTCACAGAAAATGTAACAACCCTCGTTAAATAGTTGCATAAGGTTTATTAATTATAATTAATTAGATAATCTAACTGTCCTAATATGTTTTAGTTAAACAATGTTTATTTTTTAATAATATTTCTTAATTAATTATTTCTTAATTAATTGTTTATATCTGTCGATTGACTAATTAATTAATTAATTAATTGTTTGTGTAATGAATGAAAGGGGCTTAATAATTTTAATTTATTTAATTAAAGACTTTACGTATGCAGGGGGGAATGAAGCATTAAATGAAGGATAAGGTAATCAAGACATAGCATAAGGTAATAAAGGCATGGGATAAGGTAATTAATGGCAGAGAGGGAGTCGGTGGATGGGGGAAGATATGACGGGGAAGAGTCCTACCAGAGGGGATTGTGGAAATTTGGGGGGCAAGATTTATTGGGGGGAAGAAGACTGTATTTCTGGTTGGGATATTTTCTGGTTTTGAGGAGCTGGGCTTTGGAGTTTTAGTGAACCATTGCAGGGGGCACTAGATTGCTAGGTGTTTTGGGCACAGGGGCCAGGATTCCTTACGGTATCCTAGAGCTAGGGAAGCAGATAGGCTGCTCCTAGTTAGTTGGGTGGTTAGACGGTTTGGGCAGGGTTTGGTGAAGGAGCAGGCTGGGCAAGGCAGTAGAGAGGACAACCATATCAGCGAAAGTTAGCACTAGAAAGAGGTATTTTATTTATGAAATTGTTGAGTTATGCGATGATTATGTAACTTATTTTCATGTTGTAAATAAAATTTAAATTCTGCTAAATATTATATGTTTATATGATTGTTAATGAATTACTTATGCAATGAGAAAGGAATTTCATGTTTAATTCTATGAATTTTTGGGTTTAATTAAGTTAGGTCACTACACATGGTATGAGAGCCTTAGTTTGAAATCTAGACATGAGGGCCAAGTTCCTGCTCCACCTAACCTGCAAACCAAGCGCACAATTTTTTTTTTTAACATGGATATAAATATAAATGAAATATACATACTGGAAATTTTTAACACAGATATAGACAAAAAAATAAAAAAATAAACTAGGATAGATAACCGAGGATATTTGAAGAAGGAAGAGGATTTCACTCGATCAGTGCTTAATGGGTCTGGAATTAAGAGGGATCTGTGTTAAAAAGATATTTGGGAATCCCCTTTCCTGATCCCTCTTGGTGCTTAATATATCTGGATTAATAGGGATCTATATTAGTAATATATTTGGGAATGCTCCTTCGCATTGATGTGTCTTCAAAAGATATGTGGGATTGTGATTTAATTAAATCTGAGGGAAAACTTAAAAAATGGTTCACCCAGGATATTCCTTTGGCAGGGAAGGTCACTATAATCTATAAAATAGTAGCAGAAAGTCATGCCTACTATTCCTCTTGCCTTTTCCCAACTACTACAAGCTAAAGGAAACTAGAACAGATTCTTTCACATTTCCTATGAACAAAACAAAATTGAGAGATTTTATCTGGGTCACATCGGACAGTTGAATTTTGTACTCTCTTGAGGAAGAAAGGTCATATTGGTTTGACAGAAATCATAACAGAGGGGGGTTAGTCGTAACAATAGAATGGATTGTAAGAGCTATATGGGCAAACTACTATGCACTATGTGTAATGAAAAAAAAAATATAAGTATTAATAGTGTATACAATATATATATATATATATATATACAACTATAAAAGTATTAATGGTTCTAATAGCTATCTGCAAAAGCACGAGCACGGGTCACAGCACCGTAGAAATGCACATCAGAAGAACCCATGAATGAGAATCAAAGAGTTAGAATCTCTAATTAACATGAGTAAAAGAATATTCCTGACAATCGAATCTCACAAGCACAGTGAGATCTTTTCTGTTTGCTTTTGTTTTCACAGTACAAAGCAGTTAAAACTAGAAATCATGTTTCCATGCTTTAGTGAATTGCAATTTTCAAATGGCAACATAAAAAGGTATCTGCCATTCTTTCGCGGAATCTCCTCTATATGGTCATCTCCGGAAGAAAATCCTGAGTCAAAAAAATATACAAACCACGGGTATATCCAGCATATTCAATGTACTATTGTAAATATTAACTAAAAACCTTATGTTTCTGTCCAAAAAAATAAAAGGAAAATATACACTTCTATCTCCATCTAGTTGAAAATAGAAATGAAAGTCCAATGCATACACATGTCATAAGCATTTGATATAAAAAAAATCAATAGTCACAGATACAACAATAGCTAATAATCACGTATATAACAATCATTGATAATCGCGGAAGAGTAGAAATCAACGACCTTGTGCCTTGCAAATTAGGGTCACGCCACAAATTAATTAACATGAAACTACAAATAACTGACGAAAGGAGCCTAGTAGCTTCGAGAACCAAAAATATTATAGCATTAGAATTATCGTAAACAACACATCCATACACAGCCATGTGGATAACCATTGTCGAGATTTCTTTTAAAACAAATATGAGCAGCAAGAAGCCAAAAACCCTAAAAGACAATCTAAACCAGATAAATTCACGGGAACATCCAAAAAATGTGGAAATGATTTAGTTAGTTAGGCTATGTTATAGCAATAATAAGTTAGTGGAGGTTTACCACAGCTAGCACAGGTTTGATTTTCAGCAGTAACCATTCTAACTGAGAATTTACGAAGAAACATGCTCTAGGTGTCTCGATCCCACTCCGTATGAAAAATGGAGGGTTTCAGTAGGAGAAAACAAATAAATAAATGAAACAAGATTGGAAATGACATAGAAAATGTTCCTGTGAGGTTTTCATTTAGGTTTCCATGGAACTGTCAGTGGGCATCTCTTGCTGCTTAGCCCCTAAGCAAAACACCATTTACAGAACATTCTTATCTTAAATCAGCTACACAGTAAAATACAAAAGCCTATGATAGCCACTCTATAAGGCTCCTACACCTTCCTATCGTAATAAGATGTAGACACTTTCTTTCCACACCTTTCATACAAATTAAAATTTCCACATCACATGTTTAACAGGATAATTGGGAGGGGTGAGGTTGCTTCGCACGGGCTGGGCTGATGGGCTAGCATATATAACTCAATGCACCATTCAAACTGGGTAGAGCTACGCATACAACTTCACAATCACTGGACAATGAGGCACACTGTGGTGACACGCTCATATACTGTGGTTGAGAGCAACAATGAGAACATGTAGTGCTAACAAGGTCTAATTTTTCTGGAAAAATGCCACAGTGGGAAAACAAAATGCTGGGAAAGAGAGCCGGCCAGCCAAAACTTAGCATCCAGCAACGAAAAAGAAATTGCACTATAAAAAAAAAAACATAGAAGCAAATGCCCAAACGCACAAGCACCAAGTCGAACAAGCCACGACCAAGAGAGGAGCCTGCAAGAGGTGTTTTATCTTTCACTAAACAGCCAAGTGTCACCGCCATACACCAACACCAACGCCAAGAGCAGAGGGAGAGAGGAGAATGGAGAGGGGACAGTGAGGGAGTGAAGGGTTGAGGAGTTTAGCATTTGTTAGGAGGTGTGTAGGGTYTTAGGGTTATGGGATGAGCGTCGGGGAGGAGGGGGCACRTGGGCCTCTTGCGAGGACCCATTGCCCATGCTAAAAATTGTTTTTTTTTTTTTCTTATTATTGTTTTTTTATTCTTTTATTCATTTATGTTAAATATAATGTTTTAATTTATGCATTTTATTCATTTTGGTTAAAATTTAATGTTTTAATTTAAATTATAGTTTAAATTAATTTAAATATAATTGAAGTTAATTATAGTTTAATTATATTTAATTATAATTAGAGTTAAATTATAGTTAAATTATATTTAATTATAATTATAGTTAAATTATAGTTAAATTATATTTAATTATAATTAGAGTTAAATTTTAATTATATTTAAATTATTTAAATTTATAATTCATGCTTAAGGAAGGAGGAACAACTTCCTCTGATTTACTTTCCTCACACTGACAGTGTAAAGGAGTTTGGTAGATGCTAGTTGTGTCTAGCTTAGGAATGACGTCAAAGAAAGTGGATGCGACTAATTAAAGTGACTAATTAGATTGTTTTAGCGAAAGTATATGGACTTAGACCAAGATTAGCGGGAGGGGGATTCATGTGCACTAGGCAGGTAAGTTAGAGGAATTAGTGAGTGGGGTATAGTGCTAGCATAGATACCAGACGAAGGAATCAATAGTTTTCTTAGGCAAAGAAATCAAGCTTAGATGCTTTAGCCCTAACCTAGCCAATTCCCTAAAGAGAGTAATGTCTGTTTACAGACAAGTAAAGAAAACAAAAACTTACGCCTAACCCAGTTTTCTAAGTTTAAGTTGCACAAATTTGAAACGTCCTTGAACTCACCCTAACAACTTTGGTTTATGCAATTTAAATCATATAGGATGGTTAGGACTCGAGGGAATCGAGGCAGGGGAGCATCATCGCAGGCACCGCCAACACTGCTAGTGCTGCCACCACCATCGCTAGAACTAGCTCTCATACTGTGCTCGTTGGAGGCCATAAATGAGACTTTAAAAGGGTGACAGCTGACAAGGATTGAAGTGGAACCCCCACCATCTAGAACATGTAATCCAGAAGCATCAAGGGATTCAGGGGGAGGACCTACACCTGAAGACATCACTAGAGAATTGCAGAAGATTAAACTTCCAGAGTTTGTCGGGGGTCGCATTAGTGAACGAATAGAAGCATGGTTGGAAGGAATGACAAGGTGTTTTTCCTTAAGGGACTATGCATCCACCTCAAAGGTGAAGATAGCAATTTTTCAGTTAAGAGACAATGCTTTGAACTAGTGGGGAAACCTGGAAAGGAAACTGCATCTTACCCCGGACACAGTGGCTTGGAAAATTTTCAAGGAGAGGTTTTGAAGGAAATATCTTCTAGCTTACTATGAGGAACAATAGGTAGAAGCGTTTCATGGTCTAGTACAGGGAAACAAAACCGTAGAGGAATATGAGATTAGGTTTATGGAATTAGTCAGGTATGTTTCATATATGGATAATGACCAACGATAGGCAGAACACTTCATCTATGGGATAAACCCTAAAATAAGGGCTATGGTGCAGATGTGGAAACCGTCTTCAGTAGCAAAAGCTGTGGAAAATGCGCGTTATGCAGAGGAACACATGAATTTTACTGGATCCATGAGACCGACCTTTCTTCATCATCCTGGATTCGTAAAGAAGACCCCTAAGACATTTCCCAGGGGAGGGGGCCAAAGGCCACCTCCATATGGTAACAGAGTCACACCAAGGACAGTAGCCGCATGGATTTCAATGGTAGCAAGTGGAACATCTCGTTCATCACCAACGATGCAGGCAGGTCCACGACCATCTCAGGGAACAACTAGTAGGGGCAGGGGTTCCAAGGGAAGGAACTCATTTCAAAGACAGTCACATAATAGTGCACAGGTTCAATCCCGTGTTACATGTTGGGGATGTGGAGGACCCCACTACCAGCATGACTGCCGAGAGTTACAATCAAGATTTGTGCATAGAGAAGGAAAGGCCCTGATGGGAAGAGAAAGTAGCAGCTACCAAATTTATACAACAGTTTATAATCGCCAGGCCGAACATCAATCCATGGTGGTGGAGTCATCAGGTACGCTAAATCATATCAATGTTAAGATTTTATTTGATTCTGGTGTGACAGATAGTTTCATTTCACCATCTGCATTAGAAAAGAATCGGTTGGCAGCCTACGAGCATGATGACTTTAAACAAGTCGAGATGGATTCGGGGGAAAAACAAGCGGTAGGACTGAGTGTTCATAATTGTATAGTAGGCCTGGGAGTGTGTACTACCAGGTTGAAGGTATACATTACTGCTCTTGGGGCGTATGACCTAATCATTGGAATGGATTGGTTAGAAGCTCATCGAGCTTTGGTAGATTGTTTTGCAAAAAGGGTTCTTTGTGTCGACGATGAAGGAAGACCAGTTGAGATCCAGGGTGTATGGAGAAGGGTGTCATTACGCTTTATCTCAACTATGAAGGTTAAGTGATGTTTGAGGCAAGGGTGTCGACTATATGTAGTGGAAGAAGTGAATGAAAGGAAGGGGCCCTCATTAGATCAGTACCTGGTGTTGTCAGAATTTAAGGATGTTTTTCCGAATGAGTTGCTAGGGTTACCTCCTGAGAGGGAGCTTGATTTTACTATTGAGCTAAAACCTGGTGCAGAACCAATTTCCAAGACCGTGTATCAGATGACAGCACCAAAACTTTGTGAGTTGCAAATGCAGTTGAAAGAGTTGTTAGACTTAGGGATAATAAGGCCGAGTGTTTCACCTTGGGGTGCACTAGTAATTTTTGTAAATAAGAAGGATGGTTCCTTACGACTGTGTATAGATTACAGGGACTTGAACCGTGCTACAATGAAAAATAGGTACCCAATGCCATGAATAGATGGCCTCTTCGATCAGATGAAAGGAGCAGCGGTATTCTCAAAGATTGATTTGCGATCTGGTTATCATCAGTTAAGGATTAAGGAAGGTGATATTCCAAAAATTGCCTTTCTAACTCGATTTGGAAATTACGAGTTTGTTGTAGTACCTTTCGGATTGACCAATGCACCAACAGTATTTATGAGCCTCATGAATGGCATATTTCGGAAGTACCTAGACCATTTTGTACAAGTCTTTCTATATGACATCCTCATCTATTCCAAGAATGAAAGAGAACATGAGGAACACTTACGAGTGGTGTTGTCCTTCCTTAGGGAAAATAAATTGTATGGTAAGTTGTCGAAGTGTTCCTTCTTCCAGAAAGAAATTCACTACTTAGGTCATATCATTTCCAGCGAAGGAATCTCTGTGGACCTAGAAAAGGTAAAGGCCATTATGGAGTGGCCAGTGCCGAAAAATGCCCATGAGGTGAGAAGCTTCATGGGGCTAGTAGGTTATTATCCAGGAAGCATACAGACTATTGAGATATCCATGGAGGATGTACATCCCTAAAGATGGGGATATTTGAAGCATCATACTGAAGGAATCCCATAGAGCACTTTATTCTGCGCATCCGGGTGTGAAGAATAAGTATGCAAACATGGGGAAGCTCTTCTTTTGGGTAGGCATGAAGCACAATGTAGTCCATTTCGTCACCAAATTCCTAAATTGTTAACAAGTGAAATCCAACCACCATCACCCGGTAGGCCTTTTACAACCACATGGTGTTCCTATGTCCAAGTGGGAAGTCATCTCTATGGATTTTGTTGTGGGGTTGTTGCTCACATCTCATAGACACAATGTCATTCTTATGATAGTGGATAAGTTAACCAAGAGTGATCATTTTATTCCGGTTAGAGACACTTACAACGTCACTGACGTGGCACATGTGTTTGTAAATAAGGTTATCTATTTGCATGGGATACCTAAGAAGATCATTTCAGATAGGGACTCCAGATTCACTTCTAGGTTTTGGACAAGTTTGCAGTCAGCGTTGAGGACTCAGTCGAACTTAAGCACAACTTATCATCCTGAGATAGATGGGAAAACTGAGAGAGTAAATCAATTCATTGAAGACATGCTCAGGATGTATTTCATGGATAATCAAACCCAGTGGGAGAAGTACCTACCTTTGGTAGAGTTTTCCTACAATAACAATTTTCATAGCTCCATCAGAATGCCACCCTACGAAGCTCTTTATGGAAGGCCATGTAGAATGTCGTTGAGTTGGGATAAAATAGAAGACCGAGTAACATTTGGGCCACAATTGATTCAAGAGATGGAGGAATAGGTGATTCATATTAGGTAGAGACTGAAGGAAGCACAGGATAGGCAGAAAAGTTATGCATATGCACACTGGACCGACCGAAGTTATGAAATGGGAGCCCAGGGTTTCATTCATATCAGGCCTAATAAGAGTACCTTACGGTTCAGGAAGGGGAAAAAGTTTTCACCTCGATTTATAGGACTCTTCAGAATCCAAGATAAAATTGGACCTGTTTCCTATCATCTCGTACTACCACCCCACTTGCATAAAACTCATAATGTTTTTCATGTATCTGTTTTACGTCATTATGTTGCTGATGAATCACATAAACTAATTTGGAAGGAATT
>WSFP011530827.1:0-12054 GCA_009831015.1 Picea engelmannii | reverse complement strand
TCTGTAATGCAGCGTACAGCCACAAGGGAATGGTCGACTGGCAGCCACCACGCATTTATCTCCCACACCACCACAAGAAAAACGCAGTCCCTTAAGAGGAGACACGACCAGCAAGAAGAACGCGGCCTTTGGGGAGAGACACGTAGCCAGCATCCAAAGAATCGACCAGCAACAAGAGGAGTCGACCACAGCTCCTTTACTTGGCACCCCACGCAGCAATGGAAGAACACTCGACCTATGGAAGAGAAAAAAAAACGACCAGAACCAAGGCAACACGCAGCCACAATAGAAGAATGCGCCCAGCAATAAGCCACACGATTTTGATGATGAAAAAACTTGCCCCCAAGAGACAATACACTGCCAGGAAGATGAGGACGCGCCCAGCCTCAATGAGAATACCCAACACTGCCCACGTGCCAAAGAAAATGCCCTCTTTCCTGCCAAATCTGCAATGAACCCTTTCTTCAATGAAATTCTCCAAATCACAATGCCGATGTCTGCAAATGAGAACCCTGAATGAATTCTCCAATTCTCCCAGCTAGGGCAGGTAGTTTCACTGCCGAATCCGAGATCCCACGACTAGGGCAGATAGTCTCACTGTCGAATTCGAGTGCCGAATGGGTTTCCGGCTGAAACCCTCGTTTGCTCACCGAGCTCTTCTCCAAAACTCAATTTTTTAAAATGAATAGTCGATAAATCCTTTTTCCCCTTCAATCATCCTTTTATTCCTTCACTTGTCCTTTTCTCCATTAAAATATTCATTTAATTATTAATTGGAGAGAAATACCCTCAAAGAGGGGTTTAATAATAATAAACTCACTTTTCCTAAGTTTTCACTTTATAATTCGAAAGTGACTTTACCAATATCGTTTCCCTAGCTCATCCGTCTAATGGTTTACGTGAAACTGTATAAACCATCACGGTATCCCGACTGCCTAGGAAAAACGAGACATTACATCAATCTAGAGATGGAAGCCACCGTGATTCTATGTGATAACCAGAGTTGCATAAAGATGGCGGAGAACCATGTGTTCCATGATAAGTCGAAGCACATAGAAATCCGGTATCACTTCATTCGTGATATGGTGCAGAGGGGACTTGTAAAGCTCCAATATATTGGCATAGATGAGCAGGTTGCAGATGTGTTGACCAAGCCTCTGTCTCGTGTAAAGTTTGAATACTTTCGAGACAAGCTTGGTATAGTCCGAAAGGACCTCCCTCGAAAGGGGGAGTGATGTTGATGATACTATGGTATCCTGAACAACAGTGGGTAGCTCAGTTAGGATTTTATATCCTAGGGGACTGATCATCACTGGACAGATCCCAAAGGGTCCAGTAAGGACGGTCTATCAAAGTACCTGTGCATGTATATGCCAGTTGTGGTCAGTAGTGGTAGCTCCGTTAGGATTTTATATCTTAGGGAATCTTTTGATTCCTGGGCAGATCCCAAAGGTCCGGTAAGGATGGTCTCTCAGAGTACCATGTCATAGCTCCGTTAGGATTTTATATCCTAGGGAATCTTATCATTCCTAGGCAGATCCATAGGGTCTGTCAGAGTATCACAAAATATTGTTGTTGCACCTGCCTCATTCTGTTGTTATATGATGATGATGTTGTTATCTTAGCCTCGTGTTGATGATGTTGTTGATCCAGCCTAGAATTGTTGATGATGTTGTATCAGCCTCGTGTTGTTGTTGATGATGTTGTTGATGATGTTGTACCAGACTCGTGCTATTGATGATGTTGTATCAGCCTAGTGTTGTTGATGTTGTTGTTATAGCTTTTATGGTAACTAGTGTTGATGCAGATGATGATGATGATGCTACTCCAGCTCCATGTTGTGAACGATGATGTTATTGATGATGAGAAAAACTTTCGATGATTTATAGATATTCCAGTCAATGTTCCAGATGTCGATGATGTTGTTGCCCTCTCTCTCTCCTGATGATGTTGTAGAATACCCTGCTTGTTAAGGGGGAGTGTTGAAATATTGTAACTATGAAGTATATTCTAATTATAATTGAGTTATTATTAAATAGATCAATCCCCTTTTGTGGATTGATCATGTCGGGACTTATGTATGACCAAATCCCCTATTGTGGATTGGTCAAACCATGTTTATATGATGCTAATTGAGAAGTCGGCCCCTAAGGCTAATTAAAGTGGTTTTAACCACTAGTTGAAGAAGTCGGCCCTACCTAATGAAGAGACACAACCCTAGCGCTCCTCAGCTAGTATAAATAAGAGAGGATAGTGCCTCATTCACTCACTCACTCAAGTCACTCATCTAGTGCGCAAGTTTTGAAGGAAGCTGCAGTTAGAAGAAGGAAAAGAGAGGCGCATTGCTCAGTCCTGGATATTCTCTAGTGTTTGGTCTTTTATCTTGGCACTGTATTGGCAATCTATATTACGGAAGTTTTTGTTGGGTTTTCTCCCCCATGAGGGTTTCCCAGGATAAAATGTTGTGTACCTTGTGATTGTGTTTCTCTCAGTGATCTCACTTATGCTATTATTGTCTAGTAAATTGAAAAGAACTTAATAGCAGCTCTAAATTTAACAAGTTGGACAAAGATCAACATGTTCAAGTATCTTAGGGGATAGAAGTAATCACGCCAAGACTCTTACAATGTCCTCGCGCCATTGAGTATAACTATGGTAGTGCATGCAAAAAACTCAACCAGTACAACAACACAAGTGTTTGCTCAAACATCCAAATGAAAAGTGAAAAGAGTGGAAGCAAGAAGATGGAAGGATGAAGACACTAATGATTGTCTACTTTGCTTGCACTCTTCTTTATAGTGAAGAGAATATGAGACGGGAAGAGAATAAAGAATAAAGATAAGCCTTGCTTTGGAAAGTAACCAGAAAAGGGATAAAAGTGCCCTTCTCATGCATTGAAAAGCCATTGAAAGTTTCCTGGAATATCACAAGTGGGGGGCGCCCTTCTGCGATAGATAGCCTACATGCATGCCCAATCCGGGAGAAGATAGAAAGGGAAAAAAACATGCCATGTTACGGTTACCCCTCATATTGCAGGAGGACACACCCAGTTGCACAAGACAGACATTTTGATGACATTGATTGATCACTTGACAGATACAGGGGCTATTTTATGGATGCACACACCTCCCTTGGAATTACCCTTCTGGTATTCTATACTGACTAACTGCTTCAACAGTTAGGAGCGTGATGTTCAAAGGGAAGTGGATAGTGCAAAGTTACTTGCCTATGCCCCTAGAGCCTAGCAAAAGCACCAGTGATACTTTGATGTGTTTCCAATGATATGACGGTAGATTTGATATGTGATACGAGGACTTCATTTCATTATTCCTTGGTGAGACATGGTAGATAGGATTGATGATACATTTTTCCTAGGTGATGATTTCTCCTAGTACATGGGGTCATATTTCACTTGATGATGGCACACTTTATGATTACATTACTTTATTGGAGGGTGCCTAGCATATTGACCCCTTTTACTATGGTTTAGAGGTGATCATTATGCAATTGATGTGATTACATCCTCCTAATGAGAGCACCCTAGCTCATGATATGGTTTTTGATGATTATCTCACTTTATTAGAGGTGTACACCATGGTTTGTGTAGAGCGTTGCCCTTTCTGCACACATGTTGATGCACCCCTTCTTGTATATAAATATTTTATTCTTGATATGAGGTCATTCCACTTGTTCTTGGAGGTGGTTGAAGTTGTTTTGCCCTAGGACATGGTTCATGGCATTATTTTTATGGCTTGTTGACACCTTCTCCCTTAGTTCTATCTCTTGGCACTTATTTTGAGGAGTTGCTTACACATGGGAAAGGGGCACACCTTCTTGGAGGCTACACATGCCACATGGAGGGGTTTCTTCATGCATATTTTATCATTTGATGGAATTTGTTACCATGGAGACCATACATGCCACTCATCCTCACTTGTTTGCACGATTTTAGAGGAGTCTTGGATGACAATGAGGGGACGACCCTCATATTTTATTGTTTGTTCACACATGTGGAGGTTAGGGTGGTTAGAATCCTAGTTGTTTTTCCTATTTTGGGCATGATTATTCACTCATCTAGTGGAGTGCTCCTCCTTGGGAGTATTTTATTCATTGTTGACTTGGTTTCTCGCCTAGATTGAGGAGGTGTCCTCTCTCATTCAGCTCTATCTTGCTTGGAGATTGTACATATAGCATAAGTCCACCATATTTTACTATTTGTTTGACTTATCCTCTCAAATTAGTTGGAGTATAATGTTGGTTTATGTTTTTCTGGGATAGATCTAGAGTTTGATAGAGATATTAGTATTTTATAGTGGAGTTTGTTGAGCCTAGACTCTATATATTTGAGGCTCCTCCACTTGTAATGGTTGTTGAAAGTGCTTGTAATCTTGGAGATCATTTGCTCTAAACTCTTGTCGAAGCTTTGTGGAATAAAATGGTGATATCTTGCTAATATGAGGCTAATTCGTCGAGCATAATTATTGAAGACTGATGTGGATTCTTGCATGATAAGGCTCGTCTTTGAGGCCAAAAGAGGAGCATATTTGTTACATTGGAAATAACTAGGTGTGAATGTTTCTCTTCTCTCTAGTTCTTATGTGTTTTTATTCATGGATAAAATCTGAATACATCTTTCAAATAGAAGTTGTTTTTGGACTTTCTTCACTAGTGAAACTATCCTCAAAGTCATTGGCCTGAAGGTACATCCTCTAGGGATTTCTTCATTGTTAAATTTCTGAATTTATTTTCAGCCATCTTAGGACTGTTACAGCATGCATTTGCAGCCCTAGTTGTCCTAAGAATATTGTTAGATCAGCCCTTTAAAAGGCCCTGTTATCGCACAATTTGTACTTGTCCAAAAGGGAAAGGCAAATGGAGGGCAAATTGGCGTAACAGGAGGTTGTCCTATCATTGTCACCTTAATAAGACACCTCTTTCTATTTAGGAGTGAAAGCCCAGGGGAGACGTCCCCGGTGACCTGGGGGTTTGAGAAGGCAAAGGTTGAGGTATCAAGAAAAGTTATCCCCTCTCACAAGTCACACCAATCAGAGAGTCCCAAAGGTTTAACAAAATGAAGCAATGATATGCTTAAGTGTACCTGCCCAGAACAAGACAACAAGAAAACACTATTTCGCAAGTACAATTGATGTTAGTGCTTCGTAAAACCTTGGGCTTGTCAATGAAAGCAATAAGTTGATATAAGATGAAGCAAATAGAAATCTATAACAGCAATGTATATATAATGATGGCTTCACAATTATTGCCTTAAACAAGCTTCAAAATGACCCAAAATGATAATCTAACAATAGCAATATGCTAGCACTTGTCAGAAGCTAATGAGGCAATGTAAATATCAACTTTAATAATTGCTTTTAGGAGCTTTTACTGCTGTAATAATTGGTTGTAGCTTACTTTTGTAACAGCAGCAAGAATGTTAGTAGATTAGTCTAATCTAGGGTTAGGAAAGGTTAGCAAATAGCTTGAAGTATAAGATTTAAGGGTTGTTCTCATCAATCAATCAAGTATAAGGTCTAGATCAGTGTCTTTAGGGTTAATGGAGTCACTTTTTGCAGCAGCAATCTTGAAGGAAACAAATGATAATGTGTGAACTAAGGACAAGAGGGATGATAGATGAGGTGTTGGTAACCCAAGACCTCAATCAACAAACCCTAGAAGGAAAACGGCTACTAGGAAGTAGGTAACCCTAGGCCCTAGCGGTTTTCCTCCTTCTTTAGCTCAAGCTTGAGGTAAATAAAGGCTTGATGAAGCAAATGATGTTAGAGTGCTACAATGGTAGAGCTCTAGCACATGCTTCAAAGGATAGGTTTTCTAGCAAAATCTAGTAGGTGAAAAGTTATTGAGATAAGGACAATAACATGTGCTTAATCTCCTAGGGTTATAAGCTAGCAATTTCATAATCTTAGTAAAATGCAAAGTAAAGATACTATAACCATTCAAAGGAAAGAAGAATTGCAGAAATTCACTTACATTCACCAAGAATAATCTAGCAAATACCCTAGTTGAAGACTTTCCACCAAGGAAATGCCAAAAAACACCAAGATAAGCCTCCTCCAAGAGTTGGGCACCACTTAATTTCAGCCAATAAGCCTTAAAGAGGCCGAATTTCATACCTCACTTGTGTGAGTGAAAGAATGATGAAAAAATACAAGGGACAAATCCCTTATTTATACAACTAAAACGACCTTTAATTACAAAATCAGGTCAAAAGGCCGACATGGCCAGTTTACATGAAAAATCCAATTTTACACATAATTGTCAAATAAAACCCTAACTTTATCTTTTTAGGGTGACATCATGCCCCTCCTAGGGTAACGTTATCCTTCTTGCTGGAACGCTAGCCCTCCAAGTGAAACGTTGGGGCTCAAAACCCCTCAAGAACTGCCACACGTGCCAACCAAAGCCATCCTCAAGCTGGATACCTCAACTGGGTGACGTCAAGGCTCTGAATGATGACGTCAAGGACATTCAAGGGCCAACATCATGGTGGGAGGGAAAGAACCCCTCGGTCCAGGCCTGCCAAGCTGTCTCTGGTGGAACGTCCTCCTCTCTCTCCGGTGCAAGCCTCTGGTATATGTTTGCCCATGGTGGGGTCTCAGCATCCATCTGGTGGGATTTTATCCCTATGGAGATCCAAGCTAATCATCTCCCCATATGTACATGTCCGTCGGGCGTGGTCCTGCAACAACAAGAACTACACCCTCCATGGGCTCACAAGTCACAGGGATCATAGCAATGTCAATCACATCTAATAATCAAGTTACCCAAACATGTGCATAAAACCCCCCTTTCCCAGACAAGTGCTCAAAGACGTTATGCTATTCTACAAGCCAGGTTTGGAGACGGTTTCAGAACATCCTATTGGGCTAATTCTCCTTAGGTGTGGGATGTTTCCCAGGTGAAGACCAATCTAGGTCATTTAAGTGCATGAGATAGTATGGGGATGTTTGGGCAAGGGGTGCAGTGATGACAAGGAAATGTAGGGCTTACCTGTGGGTGCCTCTGAAGAGGGTGAGATGCACCTTGTCATGGATGCAAATGTTTCCTAGCCCATTCAATGTCGTTTTACTTTTTTATCTTATTGATTTTTCTTTCAAGAGAATAGTTGGGGACACTGCCTTGGCGTGGTGTCCAGTGGTGACAGTGTTACCCACAAGCATTTCACGAAGATGAGAAGGTTGGCTCGTGATGAGACCCCCTTTCTCTTGGCTATACTACCAAGAGCCACTACCCTGGTTTGGTGACCAACTGAATAGTAGTGTCATACCGCTACATGCCCATGGACCTAATAGGATGGCTCGTGATGAGACCCCCTATCCACCAACTAGGTCTTGAGTTTTATCTTTTTATGGGTCCCCCTTTTTCTTGCTGAGAAGCCTTTTATTGCTTTCTCGGGGATCACTGGGCGAAGCATCTCAAGGTTTGATCTTCTGGATTTTATCTTTTGCCAGCTACTTTTACCCTCTGGGCCTTTAGCCCCTTCTTCCCACAAGGCAAGGTACAACCATTTACTAGCTTGGCAAACCCAATGCCCAAACCAATGCAGGGGATAGATGAGAGGGAAGATGATGAAAAGTGATAAGTATGGTGGGAATGGACAATGACCTTTCATAAACCCACCCAGTGGCAACTCACTCCTAAGGGAACCAACTTGCTAGGGCGTTCTGTCATCCCCCTAGGTATGGACAAGTCAAAAGGCATAAAGTCCAAGCACACGTCATGAAGCAAAGGAGAATTAAATGCACATATTCAAATGTTTTAAGAATCAAAGTGACACATACCATGATACCCGGACTCATTACCTCATGGAGCAAGACCCACTGCTGCTTTAGGACCAAGCCGATGGGATGGATGTTGTTGTTGCTGATAGGATGGAGGCGTTGAAGAAGAAGGATGGGCCCTCCAAGGCCAAGCTCAAGTCAATATGGCTCTCGGTACTCCATGTCTAGGACCTGTGGGCCTCGAGACATAATCTCCTTAGTTATCCCTAGGCTAGGGGATAACATCTGGCTCCAACTCGGGGACATGTGCTCATTGTAGAGCGCATGAGAACCTCAGCATCTCTGTTATGACCTGTGACTTGCTAAATCTCAACAAAATCTATTAGTAATCATTTGGGGTGGTGATATCACCCCTGGCTCATATATGGTACAATAAAATGAAAGTAAGCAAGCATATATACAAACGGAAATACAAGTACTCTAGCATGAAATGCAGATGGTATATACAATGAATGCAAAATGCCTACCTACTTACCTGCACTTACATGTGAAGTCAAGTCTCTGCCCCCTGATGGGGTATGAGGAGGTGTCCACCAACCGATAATGGGTGCCTTCTTCCTTCCAATGTGGATAAATAGTAGGCATCATTGATTGACTTTCTTCCAACTCTGAAGGGTCCAAGACAAAATTGTGCACTCCCTTTGACATTAGTAGGCTCTCCCTTCTTTGTATCCCACATCCAGACCGTATCTCCCTCTTTGTAATCCTTGGTCTTGAATTTGGTTGTCTCTTGTACAACCCTAGTGTATTGTCCTGAGGGAGGAGGGTGGGATTCTGTTGTGAAGACTTGGGATTCTGTTGTGAAGACTTCTTGCTGGGACGGTCGGATCAGTATGTCATCTTCTTTCTTTAATAACTTGACAGCCCCAACTTCTTTGTCTTTTTATTTGTTTAGGAGTTGATGATACTCCTCCTTCTTCGGCCATTATATTTGATCAAAGTCTTCCTCTGTAGCGAAAGGCATATCGTCAGGGGAAAATACAGGAGGACTCTCTTTGACCGGTTCATGTGTTTCGTTAGTTCCAATGTCATCACCAATTTCTTGCACATGGACTTTGGTCATTGGCACATTCGGGAGGCGGCTTATTGTTCCATCATTCATAGGCACATTAATATAGGTGAGATCCATCTCTAAGGTGCCTCCCAGCATTGCAGCAAACTTCCTGGATAATAGCATTCCCCACACATTCGGGACATCCACCACCACGATATCCATGTGGATCACTCTCTCAGGGTATCTTCCAAGGCATACTTCAACATTCTCAACTACCCCTTGAGTGGGTATGGCCCTGAATTCAAAGCCACATACATTTCTATAAGGTCGTGTGACCTTTAGGCCCAATTTTTCCATGACCTTCAAAGACATCATGCTAGCACCTACCCCCAAATCAAGCATACAGTTGTTAAGGAATTTGTTATTGATCAATACGGTCATGAAGAAAGGTGGATGTCCATCATACTGAACCCTAAAGTGATCTGCTTGTAACATAATAGGAGGGTCCATTGGTCCATCTGAGCTTTTGAAAAAAAAATTGAACCTTTCCTTTACAGATGGGACCTTGATGATTTCTCTCAAAGGAATGGTCACATGCATTTTTGCTAATGCACCCTCAAAATCAAAGTTCAAATCTACTTTGTTGGTCTTGGGAGGATTCTTAGGAAGAAGTATGTTCATGGGTGGAGGTCTTGTTTGTGAAATCTCAGGACCAGTAGAGAGAGGTCGGTTCACTCTTTTTTGCCTAGTATATACTTGGAATTCTTGCTTCTTCAACTTTTCTCTTGATTCTTGGTCAAGGTTATTTATCACCTCCATCCTAGCCTTCCTGGCTGCTTCCTTTATGCCTTCTTGATGTTCTTCAAGTGTAACATTGAGGCAATAGTGAGGATTTTCAATGGTATGGTTAACAATGTTTACTTGGTCATGATAACCATTGTTGAAAGGACACTCATGCTCCCAATGTGGCTCACTGCATTGTAAGCACCAAGGGTTTTCATCTACTACATTTGCAGGGGCTAAAGTATTGGGAACCTCTTGATCATTCTTTGATCTAAAAAATTGGTTCCCTTTCTGGAATTGCCCTTTGTAAGGAACCCTAGGTGCTTGTTGTTGAGTTCTTTCTAGGTTGACAATCCTATTCATCATTAGTTCTTGGGTTTTTACCATGCCATCTACAGTCAGTTGTAACTTTGCCAAGCTAGCGCTAATGTCTGAGGTAGGTTCAACATTGTGGACTATCTTAGGTTTAGCATCCATTCTGACGCTTGGGGCTGAGAAAGGATAGACTCTAGATGATGAAAGGTTGTCTTCAATCCTTGTAGCTACCTCTTGGGCTTCTTGGATTGTCTTATGGGCTTTATCTCTGAGGAGATATCCCAGTTGTCCTGTAAAGGCTTTGGTATAAAGAAAGAGAAGGAAACTATCAGACGGATGATGGCTTACTGGGATCTTTTGCATCAAATTTTCAAATTTGTCATGGAATTCCCTAACGGTTTCATTCTCTAGTTTCACAAGGTTATTCAACCTTATCAACAACATGTTGGGGTCTTCCTTGACACTACATCGTTTGAGGAATACTTCCTCCAACCTATCCATGGTTTTGATACTAGCATTAGGGATCCCATTGTACCAGCGTCTCGCGCCATCATGCAGGGTAGCAGAGAATAATTTCATAGCTAGATCCTCAACATCATCACTGATGGTATGAAGCTGGAAGAAGGCCCGGAAATTACTCATATGATCCTTGACACTAACTATATCATTTCCAATGAATTTAGGCAATCACTTCTCATACTTAGGGGGCATTTGCCTAGGGTATCGTGGTATACCTGTCATGTCTAGTGATTTGAAGAGCTTGGATGACCATTGCTTTTGGTTATTGGCTTGGTTTGGATTAACAGTCTGAGTTCCTGCGCTAGACATTGTGTTCAAGGGAAGATTGCCTTCAAATAATGATTCTACTATAGGAGAATTTCGGGGAGGTTTTCTTCTAAATGACTGGGGAGGGTTGGTGTACCTCCCTGAGGTTTGTGGAGTCGCCAGATAGTTTTCTTGAAACTATCAAAGGGATGAGGGGATCACCCTCAGTGGATTTGCCAGGTAAGCTTTGCAAAGCAAAGGCTTTTGAGGAAAGGCTTACTGAAAAGTGTCGTCTTTGAGGAGAATTGACTCAGTGTTCCCCGGTAACAGCACCAAAATGTTATCGCACAATTTGTACTTGTCCAAAAGGGAAAGGCAAATGGAGGGAAAATTGGCGTAACAGGAGGTTGTCCCATCACTGTCACCTTAATAAGACACCTCTTTCTATCTAGGAGTGAAAGCCCAGGGGAGACGTCCCCGGTGACAAGGGGGTTTGAGAAGGCAAAGGTTGAGGTATCAAGAAAAGTTATCCACTCTCACAAGTCGCACCAATCAGAAAGTCCCGAAGGTTTAACAAAATGAAGCAATGATATGCTTAAGTGTACCAGCCCAAAACAAGACAACAAGAAAACACTATTTCGCAAGTACAATTGATGTTAGTGCTTCGTAAAACCTTGGACTTGTCAATGAAAGCAATAAGTTGATATAAGATTAAGCAAACAGAAATCTATAACAGCAATGTATATGTAATGATGGCTTCACAATTATTGCCTTAAACAAGCTTCAAAATGACCCAAAATGATAATCTAACAATAGCAATATGCTAGCACTTGTCAAAAGCTAATGAGGCAATGTAAAAATCAACTTTAATAATTGCTTTTAGGAGCTTTTACTGCTGTAATAATTGGTTGTAGCTTACTTTCGTAACAGCAGCAAGAATGTTAGTAGATTAGTCTAATCTAGGGTTAGGAAAGGTTAGCAAATAGATTGAAGTATAAGATTTAAGAGTTATTCTCATCAATCAATCAAGTATAAGGTCTAGATCAGTGTCTTTAGGGTTAATGGAGTCACTTTTTGCAGCAGCAATCTTGAAGGAAACAAATGATAATGTGTGAACTAAGGACAAGAGGGATGATGGTCGAGGTGTTGGTAACCCAAGGCCTCAATCAACAAACCCTAGAAGGAAAATGGCTACTAGGAAGTAGGTAACCCTAGGCCCTAGCGGTTTTCCTCCTTCTTTAGCTCAAGCTTGAGGTAAATAAAGGCTTGATGAAGCAAATGATGTTAGAGTGCTACAATGGTAGGGCTCTAGCACATGCTTCAAAGGATAGGTTTTCTAGCAAAATCTAGTAGGTGAAAAGCTATTGAGATAAGGACAATACCATGTGCTTAATCTCC
>WSFP011530824.1:0-12054 GCA_009831015.1 Picea engelmannii | reverse complement strand
TGGTGAATGCCTCCTTGAAACTTGCGGTGATTGTATATGCTTCCTCCTTGAAGGACGAGAACTTGGCTCCACAAGTTGACCTTCTCCTCTTGTGAGTTTCAACCTTGTGAGCATCAGAAACAAAACACTTGCAAAATAATCAAATCTTCAAAAACCAGTGCTCTGATACCAACTTGATCTAAAAATGAAGAAGACTTGAAATCTTGAAAATATTTGCAAGTAAAATTTATGTGTTAAAAGCAAATGGATCAACTTTGCAACACATTAATTAAATGATTACTCATGCAAGATACAAATAAACAACAACATAATCAATGAACATAAGCACATAAACACAACAATTGATAAAGGAGTTCACCCCTCTCTTGGGCTACATCTCCTGGTCCAACTTCCAATGGATCATTATTATTAATTGCTCAAAGTGCTCAAAAACGTGCTTTACAATGCTCAAACTGACCAATAGACTGCTCCAATGGCTTCAGAGCGTCCAAAAACCCCTAGCTAGGCTTTTTTGGCACCTCGTTTGGCCAAAAAACGAAGAAGTTAGGCCTCTTGGAAGTCCCTCCTTCAAGCTTGTTGTCTCTGCATCTACAAAACACACCATTGTTTCATGAACCTAGCACACGTGCTTATTTAAGCGCAAAAACTTGGCACCGGGTGCAACCGCGCCAACAGTGCGAACTGTAGGACGGTTATGGCCGCGTCAGCCCCTAACCGCCTAGCACTCGGGCATATGGTCACCATCCGACCTCGGGCTAGTGCAAAAGAGGGCTAACCGTTTTCCAAACGAATGGACCAATGACAAATGGTGGGTCGTTGTAACTGTTTAAACCAAATCAAACCCCGTGCGCATTCCCGTGTAGCAAATGGTCATATTATTACAACACATGAAACTGGGGCTAATCACTATACGCGCTCCAGCCATTACATTGGTCATATGGCATATATGGTATGCGACCATAGGCTCCGTTATATATATATATATATGCGCACATTTACACATGCAATGGTCACATGGCTCTTGTAATATAACCGCGGGTCGGGGCTAAGCCCCGACCCGACCCCCCTGCCATACAAAACATAACACAAACTTAAATAATTAAAAGCCCGCTTACATAACAAGCAATACCGTGTGGGCTAGTGGTAGTCCACACTCTACCAAAGCGTATAGCCATAGGGGAGGTCCGGGGTTCGACCCCCATGGACTCCATACAATTTTAACAACAACCAAAAACCAATACCGGGGTGCCACGTGGCAGCCCATGACTGGGCCACGTTGCACCTTACCATTGATCAAAATATGCCATGTGTCGCATTCCGATTCGACCAACTGTCAGCCACATCACCTCTGCCACGTCAGCATAGGGACGCTGCCACGCCAGCCTGTACGGACTGTACAGTCAGCGCCCCTTTTTTTGTCTGTTTGATGATTTGTACAGATCGCAATATCTCTCACTCCCGATGTCCGTTCGAGACAAAATGAGTTGCATTGGGTTCGCAACGACGAGGCCTACGCTCTCGTTCAATTTGAAGCGATTCCGAGCACTTTGAATTTTTCAGCAAAATTTGATCCCCTGATCAAATCTCAAACCACCTTTGGCCGTGCCCGCATTCGCATGGTCACATGATAACATCGCCCAAGGTCACATCGATGAAATATAGGGGAAGGATCTAGTGTTGCTAGGCTCCACATCAAAGGTTACGCATTGAAAAGTCAAAAAGCCTCTGTGTGTATAATCCAATGACGCTGATCAAATCGAATCTGATCGAAGGGTTGTTTTTTCACTTCGTAGTTTCTTGATTATTTACGATTCAGTTACACTAACTGAATCATTGTTCTAGGGCATTGGAATCATGGCTCTTGAGCGTTCTGAGATTCCCGACATGGGCGTTGGAGATTTGGAGTGTAACGGATGATGAGAGAAGGAATAAAGGAAACATGTCGTGACAGAGGCAGGTTGTTGTTTCTTGGTAAAATAAGTCGAACTATATGTGATCAAGAAGATAGTAGGAACAGAGGATGAAAGATGTAGAGATGAAGAACATAACTTGGATAGAGCAGAAATGGTGAAAACAATAGACTGTAGGAAAACTTAAGCACAAGAAGATGCGAGTAGGAACACACTGATGCAGGCAGAGCAGAGCAGTGTAGCTGAACAATGATGAGACTGGTAAGCCATTGATAAATATGGTATCACTGTAATAAATTTCAGAAAGCAAAGATTTATATCTCAGGGTGGTAGGGTGGTGCTAGGGAGGACTGTTGTCTTCAGAGTTTCAAGTGGGTGCTTGAACACAGGAAGTTGTAGCTTCCATCTAGTTGCAGCCAGAGAAACCAGGGTGGTAGGGTGTTGCAAGGGAGAACTATTGTTCTCTGTTGTACAGGTTGGTGCCTATGTGACTGGAAGTTGGTGCTTCCATCCAGTTGGTGTTGGAACACTCAGGGAGTTGGTGTTTCCTTCTAGTGGGTGCTATAGAAACCAGAGAGTTGGTGCTCTCAGCAAGTTGCAGCTTGTAAAATAGAGGTGGTAGCCTCACATTGAGATGGTGCTCAAAGATAGATGATGTATAGAACATAAAAATACTGCCTATCATTCGAAGAAGAAGAGGTTTTCTCCCTTTATGGGTTTCCTCAGGAATATCCATTTCTGTATACTTCATGTGTGTGATTGATGTTGAATACTCTATTGCTTACTTCCCTAAATTATTGTGATCATCATTGAGTGTTCTGTAATGAGTTTCAAATGGTTATTATTTATTAAGCACAATAACAATTGATTCACCCCCCCCCTCTCAGCTATCTAACATGAATGTCTTCCAACAAAGCACCATTGTTTAACGGAGGTGGTTATGCTCTCTGGAAAATAAGAATGAAAAGCTATATGTTGGCTCTTGGTTTTGATGTTTGGCAATCTGTTGTAGATGGTTACACTGCACAAGCTACTCCACCCATAGATACTGTAGGAAAGAATATTTTCAATGACAACTCATGATCAATCAATTCCATTCTAGCAGGATTAACAAATCCTATATTTGTGAAGGCAATGCATTGTAAGTCAACTAAGGAAACTCAAGACAAACTGGAGGTTGTATATGAAGGAGATAGCAAAGTCAAGAAATCCAAACTACAAACCTACATAGCTCAGTTTGAAAATTTGGAGATGAAAGAAGAAGAGAACATTATTGAATACTTTCATAGGGTAGATGAGGTACTTAACTCAATCAGAGTAGTAGGAAAAGAACTTATCGATAAACCTATTGTACAAAAGATCTTAAGGTCATTACCTATGAGATATGATGCCAAGATTTCCACAATTGAAGATAGACTAGAACTTGACAAACTCACACTAGATCGGCTCCATGGAATTCTTACAACATATGAGATGAGAATAGGGAATGAAAAACCATCAAAAGGAGTAACAACCTTTAAGGCATCTAAAACAAAGATGAAGCAAGAGAAAAAGACCAATGATGAGTTATCAGATATATCTGATGAAGAAATTGCCAACTTCATGAAGAAACTCAAGAAAGGGATTGGGAAATACAAAGGAAATATTCCTCTAATATGTTTCAACTGTGGAAAAATTGGACACTTTGCCAATAAATTTCCCTATCTTAAGTAGGAGGAAAGTGATGATGAAAGAACCTTCAAAGATCAGAAGAAAAGCAAGACCAAAGATAAAAGGAAGTTCTATAACAAGACAAAAACTTTATTTACCCAAGAAGACAGTAGCTCATATGAAGAAAGTGAAGAAGAGGAGCCAAAGCTTCTATTTATGGGAATGAAAACTCAAGATGATAATCATTCAGAAGATGAAGAAGAAGTGAACCTCGAGAAAGAATTCATTCGTGCAATTGAACAACTAAGAAAATCTAAAAAGTAAAACAAGTTACTAAGGGAGCAACTTCTATAGATTGAAGAAGCTACTAAATCAAGAGAAAAGGAGGCTTCCAAAACCATTAGTGAGTCAAAACAATTCATTATCAAGTTAAAAACTCAAGTCCAAGAAACCAAAAGAAAAGAAGAAATATTGAATAAAGAACTCAAAGAAAAACAACAAATATGTAAGATATTGTAGGATGAAATAGTTCAACTAAAAGGGAAACTAGAAAAAGAAGATATTCAGTCTAAGTTTGAAAACAACTCAAAAATCTTGAACAACATTCTTAGCAGTTAGAGATCATAATATGATAAGACAATACTAGGATATGATCTCTCTACAGAACAAGAAAATGACAAAATTATCTATGTAGATGTTCTTAAGAACTCCATAAGAAGAAAATAAAATAAGACAAGAACAATATCAATGAAAACTATCCCAAATAAATAGAAATCTGCACTTCCTACTAAGGAAAAAGATGACGAGAAGAATAGAATCATCGGAGGGAATCCCTCTAACAAAAATCAATATATCTTCCTTGGTTATTGTTATTCTTGCAAAAATTTTGGACATAAAGCAATACATTGTAAAGCTTATAGATAGTACAATCTAAGAAATGTTCAAAGATATGAAAATAATAAGGATAATGCAAAAAGAAGAAATTATAACTCCTTCTCTCCTTTACAAGACTACAATGTCAAATGTTACAAATGCGACAACTATGGTCATGAAGCTAGTGAATGTAGATTGTCAAAATATGACAAAAAGATATATATTCCCAACAATAAAAAATTATCAAAGAAAAAACAAATAAAGAAAATAGAGTGCAATGTAGCCCTATATGTGAGAAACCAAGTATGTCAGTGATATATAGACAGTGAATGTTCCAAACACATGACTGGAGATCAAAGAAAATTTCTCAAGTTAGAAAAGAAAGGAAAAGTAACCTTTGGAGATAATATGTCAGCCAAAATACTGGGAAAAGGCATTGTCAGTTTAGGGAATAACAAGACCAAAGCTAAAGATGTACTTCTAGTAGAAAATATCAACCCTAATCTCCTAAGTGTAAGTCAGACATGTGATCAGGGTCATGTACTTACCTTTGATTCTCAGAAATGTGAGATCAGAAAAAAAAGATACTGGAAAGCTAGTAGCAGTTGCACCAACAACATCTAGCAATGTGTACATCCTTGATGTAGATGAAGGAGAAAAATGTTGTTTAAGTCAAGACGACGAAAGCTGGCTATGGAATAGAAGGTTGGGACATTTAATCTTTGACAACTTAATCAAAGTCAACAAGAAGAAGGCAGTAAGGGATCTGCCAAAAGTTATTAAGCCTTCAAATTCTGTTTGTTATCATTTCCAAATAGGGAAGCAAACAAGAGTTAGTTTCAAAACAAAAGAGAATTCCACAAAAAAAACCATTAGAACTTATTCACATAGATCTATGTGGACCTACTAGAACTAAAAGTATTTATGGTGAACATTATTTTATGTTGATCATTGATGATTACAAAAGAATGACCTGGGTATACTTTATAAAAGAAAAACCAGAAGCCTTTGAGAAGTTTAAAACATACAAAGCCCTTGTAGAGAATGAAACATATCTAAAAATTAAATGTTTGAGATCAAACAATGGAGGAGAATTCACCTCTAAAGAGTTCATTCAATTCTGTGAAAATCGTGGTATCAAAAGACAATTTTCAGCTCGCAGGACTCCTCAACATAATGGAGTGGTGGAAAGGAAAAATAGAACAGTTCAAGAAGCTGCAAGAACCATGTTAAATGAAGCCAGACTTCTAGACAAATTATGGAGAGATGCAATCTACACAACAATCCACATACTTAATCGAGCTCAGTTGAGACCCAACCATGAAAAAACTCCTTATGAACTATGGTTTGGCAAAACAACATCTGTTAAACACTTTAGAATTTTTGGAAGTAAATGTTACATTAAGAATGATGAAGATAATTTAAGAAAGTTTGATCCAAGATCTCATGAAGGCATATTTTTAGGTTATTACCTAATAAGAAGGCATACATATGTTATAACCTTAGACTACTAAAGATAGTGGAAAGTGCCAATGTAAAGATAGATGATGTAAAACTAAAGAAGAGCATATCCCAAGACATATAAAAAATTGATAAAGAATCTCAACAAGAAGATGATGATGTAGAATCTCATCAAGAAGATATTGATAATGAAACATGGGAAAATGAACTGTATATTGATGAAGAAGACAATGAATAAACACCCTTGCCAAAAGCTCCATTGAAAAGAGTTCAAAAGAATCATCCTGAGAGTTAGATCATTGTAGATAAAAATGCAGTAGTAGAAACAAGAAGGAAACTCACATTTGACTCAAAACATGCAATGTTGTTTATGATAGAACCTAAATCATTTAAAGAAGCTAGAAAAAGTAAAAACTGGACAAAGGCAATGAATGAAGAACTTGACCATATAAAGAGGAACCAGAATTGGGAATTAGTTCCAAGACCTAAGGACAAGAATGTGGTAGGAACTAAGTGGATCTTCAAGAACAAACTAAATGAAAATGGGAAGATTATAAAGAACAAAGCCAGATTAGTTTGCAAAGGATATGATCTAGTAGAAGGTATTGATTTTGAAGAAACTTTTGATCCAGTAGCAATATTAGATGTCATTGGATGTTCCTGGCATTTGCATGCTTCAAGAATTTCAGGATTTATCAAATGGATGTCAAGTCAACATTTCTGAAAGGAACTCTAGAAGAAGAAGTCTATGTTGAACAACCAAAAGGATTCATGCTAACAAAAAATCAAGACTATGTGTGCAAACTAGTTTAGATCCAGACTAGGATTCAGTCTTAAGCAAGCCCCAAGAGCATGATTTTCAAGGTTAGATCAATACCTACAAAAACACGGATATAAGATAGGGGCTATTGACAACGACTTATATATCAAAATTGAAGATCAAAATATGATTGTTGTGGTAGTATATGTCGATGATATCATATTTGGGAGTAATCTTACCATAATGAGCATAAAATTTGCAACTGAAATGCAAGAAGAGTTTGAAATGTGTACGCTGGGAGAACTGTTCTTTTTCTTAGGTTTACAAGTCACTCAATAAAAAAAAGGAATATTTATTTCCCTAACTAAATATATCAAAGAAATGTTTAAGAAATTCCAAATGGAAGACAATAAACCAAGAAGTACTCCCATGGTCACTGGATGTAAACTAAGCCTAGATGATGACTCACCAAAAGTAAATCAAACTATGTACAGATCAATGATCAAAAGTTTGCTCTATTCAACAACAACTAGACCTGACATCATGTAGGTTGTAGGACTAGTGGGAAGATTTCAATATGCCCCTAGGGAAACTCATCTAAAAGCAATAAAAAGAATATTCAGATATCTTAAAGGGACCTTAGAATTTGGATTATGGTATCCAAAAGAAAAAGACCTTACGTTAAATGCATATACTGATGCAGATTGGGCCGGTAGTATAGATGACAGGAAAAGCACCAGTGGAGGAGCATTCTTTCTAGGAAAACGTTTGTTAGCATGGATAAGTAAGAAACAAACATCCACATCACTATCTAAAACAAAGGTAGAATACATTGTTTTTGCATCCTGTTGCACACAAGTTCTTTGGATGAAGCAAACTTTAGAAGATTTACAAATAAGATATGATGATCCCATTACTATTAATTGTGATAACACTAGTGCCATAAGTATCTCTAAAAATACAGTAATGCATTCTAAAACCAAACACATCCCAATTAAATTCCATTTCTTAAGAGATCAGGTTACTCGAAGAGTGGTTAAAATAGTGTATGTGGACACCAAAGAAAAAATTGGATACATATTCACAAAACCTTTGCCCAAGAGTACCTTCGAAAATCTTCAACATAAATTGGGAGTAATTCACATACCTAATTAAAACCATAAAAGTCGCATCAGAAGACAAGGAGTGCATGGATAGGGGGAGCTTCGCCACAGGGGGAGCGAAGAAAGATCCCTTCTGTCATTGCTGTCAAAGGGGGAGAAAATTGATAAACAACAAAAACATTTCAAAGAAAAGGTTGCCATCAATGCCAAAGGGGGAGAATGTTGGACACAATAGTATGATATTGTTATTGATGTCAATAGAGTGTAGGTGATGAGATCAAATCTAAGGACAAATAAGGTAGCAGGTCGTGCATAAGCCCGAGCCTACACAGAAGAATCCCTTGTAAAGGATCACGTTACAACAATCGTTAGATTAGTTTGGGATATATCCTGATTGTTAGATAGAATCAAGTGGAAGGACATGATAAGCAGACCCCATAAGACACAAAGTCTTGAAACCTATGAAATCGTGAAGTAAACGTCGACCGTCAAATCTCATGGAGAAAGCTTGGGTCAATTCTCAATCATTGGATCAAGTAGGAGATAGAAATCTTCTGTACTCTGGAGCTTCGCCACTTCGGCGATTACTAGAAACAAGTAAGAATCCACGAAATCCCAAAGTCACGAAAAAACGTCAGTATTCTTATCAATACAAGGAAAGATATATGATGATAGATCTATTCGACACTTCAGAAATGATCGAATGATGGTATAAAAGTGTCAAAACTCTCGAAGCTACGAAGTAATGAAAAGTCAAAATCCTAGTTAGCAAGGACACGTGGCCCAATTAAATGATGACAAGTGTCAAATACAAATGTCACATAAGGTCTGTGAAAGTCACAAATCAGGGTGACACGTGGCACACCCACTACGGGTCCACATCATCATAGGTGACGTCAGCACACCACATCAGTCTAAGACTACAGCCTCCGGGATAACTAGCTTTTCCTACCAGCAAAACTACCTGAAGCGTCGAAGGACAAAGTCACGAATTGAAGTTAGTCGTTGATCTAATATCCACCAAAATATCTTTCGATCATTCGATCGAGTACAGTGGAAGGATACTGTAAGGTGTACTAACAACTGACAATAAACAATCACCATACATTTATGAATTGTTCGGTGTTAAGCCCTAAATAGAGGAACATTACCCCTTAATTGGGGCATATTATATTAGTAATGTTATTTTATTTATGTTGGCTTGGGTCCATTAGTTGTAATTGTACCTCCTAGTCTCCTCTATATACCAAGGAGACCTTTTCATTTGGAATCATTAGGTATTTAGAAATTTATGTGGTGTATAAGGAGGTTGCCCCCTCGAAGAGGCTTATTATCTAAAATTATCTCTTTTTCAAGGCGATGAGTACTTATTATGAGGTTTTTCTATGTTATCTTGATATTTGGTTCTTAACATTTGGTATCAAAGCTCAAGGTCTTGGGGTTTCTCTACTACATCTGAGACACCTTGGAATTTTCGCCATAACATTTTTTCTATGACGTTTCAGAAGGAACCCCTTGGAGGATATTTAGTAGATGGATCAAGGTACGTTGGTTTAAAATTTCATCTCTTGAGGCCTTAAACTTTCAGAGATACAACCTGTGTAAGATAGGGTTCTGGAATCATCCTGAATTTAGTCATCATGGAATTTTCACTATGAAATGTTTTCTGTACCCTTAAATCCAGAGGATATTCACATAAATTATCAAGGTAGTTGTGAAAAAATTTAAGCTTCTGGGTCATCCTAATTTTGTAGATACACCCTATGTAAGATAGGGTATCTGACTAGTCATATTAACTAGTCTCAAACGGGTCTTCTGGGTAAAACAATGATATCTTATTCAGCGAGTATCCAAATTGAGTGAGACAAGTTGCATTGGACAATGGACAATATTTAGTATTTTTGGTACACGTTTCAGAATCAAATATTAGATATTTTGACTTGGCACGCTTTACAAGTACACTCTCCTGGAAAGGAAAAAAATCAGCAAGCTATGGGGAAGTTACCATAACTTCCACTTGACACATCCAATTTTGATCAGACATGTGGCATTGCATAGATGGAATATCAGAGAACTACAAAAAAGAAATATTCATACCCAGAAGGGCCCAAATTTTGGAGATACAACATAAAAAAGGTCGTCTAGCAGAACCATTCAAAATCAAGGTTTAAAAGTGATACTTGGCCAACATGCCACCAAAAAAGGGAACTTCTACACCAAATAAGCCTCTAGACAATCCTACTTGGACTCTTGATGAAGGTGAATAAATGCGTAGGGACATAAATTATTTACAAAATAAGACAATAACAAAAGATGAACTACAAGGGATGATGGATGATTTAAAAAGGGAGATCATGGAAGGATTGAAAAATTTCCTAATAGAGAGAACACATGAAAGTGAAAATGTATCCCATGAAATTCATGATGAGAACACAAGGAAAATAAATCAACAATGGAGAAACTCCAACTTTGGGTTGAAGACCAACCACTTTCCTAAGATTGATATGAGGAAGTTTGATGGCAAGGACCCAATCACATGGATACTTCAGATGGAGCAATTCTTTGATCTACATGATCTGCCACATACACAAAAGGTCTTTATATTTAGAATCCAATCAATTTGTGTGGTATCGATGGCTTTGTTCTCACGAATCACTTGTCACTTGGACAATTTTCCCAGAAGAAATGATAGTGCACTATGAGGATACAAGGAGCAATACCTTCTTTAGCCAATTGATAAATCTCAAGAAAAAGGGTTCAGTTGCAGAGAACATTGAGAACTTCCAAAGATGGAATATAAAGGTAACAAATATTCCATATGAGCACCTGATTGATGTATTCATAGGAACTTTAAAGGATAACATTCAACATGGAGTTCGCCTTTGGGAATCCAAACCATTGGAGAATGCATTCAGGGTGACAAGAAATGTTGAAAGTAAAAATATGGCTATGGCTACTAGAAGGACCACTCCTAATATCTATCGAGAGAATAATGTTCCTTCATCTAAAACACCTCAACAATTGGAGGAAAGAAAAGAAAAAGGTTTATTCTTTAATTGTGACAGCAAGTACAGTAAGGGACATAAGTGTGGTGGGAAGAAATTATTCTACACAGATTGTGAAGAGGAAGAAGAACAAGAACAAGAACCATCTCAAGATGAAAACGTAGAGGCAATTTCTTCTGAAGAGTTGACTCCCACGATATCATGTAATGCATTGGCTGGAATTATCACTCCTCAAACCCTCAAGATCGAAGGATATATCAAAAAGAAAAAGGTAATAGTCCTAATTGATTCTGGTAGTACTCATAATTTCATTCACTATAAATTAGCCAAAGATCTCAATTGATTTGTATATCTAGTGCCATAGTTTCAAGTAATGATTGCAAATGGAGGAACTATCAATTGCTCAGGAAAATGAAATAATAATAATCTTACTATGGGGGAATATGTAATGAATAGTCCAATGATTTATATACCCATGGGTAGTGTTGATGTCGTACTAGGAATCCAATGGTTACAATCATTAGGAACAATGGCTTTTAATTTTCAAGAACTTTTAATGAAATTTTCATTGGAAGGAAAAGAAATTGAGTTAAGGGTTATCATAGGGAAACCCAGTAAGGTGATAAGCTCTAATCGCATGACAAAATTACTGGAAAAGGGGAATCAGGGTGTAATTGCAAAACTATGCTCAATAGATGTTCAAACATCTAAGCCATCTATTCCCCTAGATCTCCAAGGGATCATTGATAAGCATTCCAAAGTATTTGAATATATTCCTAGAGGTCTTCCACCCACTCAAAATCATGATCATGGTATTCACCTAATTCATGGGAGTGTTCCTCCTAACATCATGCCTTACATATACCCTTATGCCCAAAAGAGTGAAATTGAGCATATGGTTGAAGAAATGTTAGAGGCTGGCAATATTAGACCTATCCAAAGTTCTTACTCTGCACTGGTGGTAATGGTACTCAAGAAAGATGGCTCATGGCGTATGTGTCCAGATTATAGAGAGATCAACAAGATCACTATTAAAGATAAGTTTCCCATTCTTGTCATTGATGAATTGTTAGATGAACTACATGGAGCAAACTATTTCACAAAGTTGGATCTTCATTCAGGGTATCATCAAATTAGAATGAAGGAAGCAGATATCCCAAAAACAACATTTCGAACTCATGAAGGCCATTATGAATTTTTGGTCATGCCTTTTGGCCTTACAAATGCACCTTCCACATTCCAAGGGTTGATGAATTCCATTTTCAAGCCCTTCCTTCAAAAATTTGTGTTAG
>WSFP011530821.1:0-11325 GCA_009831015.1 Picea engelmannii | reverse complement strand
TTACATTAAGAAAGGAAAGAGATGGATCAATATCCTTTGGAAATGATGATTCAGCTAAAATCATTGGAAAAGGCACAATCATAATTGGAAACAAAAATACCAAGGCAAAAAATGTTCTACTAGTAGAAGATATGAAACATAATCGTATAAGTGTGAGTCAAATGTGTGACCAAGGTCATAAAGTTACTTTCAATTCACAAAAGTGCGATATAAGAAAAGAAGGTTCAGGAAAATTGATTGCAACCTTCAAGCAACATATATGTACTAAGTGAAATTGGAAATGAAAAGTGTTGTCTAGGAAAAGAAGATGAAAGTTGGTTATGGCATAGAAGAATAGGTTACATACACTTTGATAACCTTGTCAAAGTCATAAAAAATGAAGCAGTTAGAGAAATGCCCCAGATAACGAAACCAACAAACACTTTATGCAAACATTGTCAACAAGGAAAGAAAACAAAGACCAGGTTTAAATCAAAAGAATATTCAACGAAAAGACCACTGGAAATTGTGCATACTGATATAGTTGGACCAACTAAAACAAAGGGTTTAAAAGGTGATGAATACTTTATGTTATTAGTTGATGATTATACAAGAATGACTGCAGTTTGCTTTCTCAGGAATAAGTCAGAAGCTTTTGAAAACTTCAAGGTCTACAAGGAAATGGTTGAAAATGAAATGGATTCAAAAATCAAATGTTTGAGATCTGATAATGGAGGAGAGTTCACTTCAAAGGAATTTATGGACTACTACAACAATCATGGAATAAAAAGGCAATTATCCATTGCTAGGTCACCTCAACAAAATGGAGTTGTTGAAAGATAGAATATGACAGTACAAGAAATGGTTCGAACAATGTTAATGGATTCCAAATTGACAAATATCTTTTGGACACATGCAGTGAATACAAAATTTCACATTCAAAACAGAGTAATGCTCAGAAACAACACTGAAAAAACTCCCTACGAGCTATGGAAAAGAAGACCAACAAATATGAAGCACTTCAGAGTATTTGGAAGCAAATGCTACATAAAAAGAGAAGATGGTAGAATGGAAAATTTTGAATCTCATGTGGACAAAGGAGTACTTTTTGGTTACTAAATTACAACGAAAGAATACAAGTGTTACAATCTAAGGTTGAACAAAGTTTTAGAAAACATCAATGTAACAACTGATGAAACAGGTGGACGAGAATTAAAGGAAGAAGAAAATGAATCAATGGAACAAATTTACGAATAAAAAGTAAAAGATGAAGAAGAAGAAGTAGAAGGGGAAGATGAAGAGGATCGGACATAAGTAGAAGAGAAAGTTCAGAAAGTGCCTCCAAAGACACCTAACAAATGAGTACAGAAGAATCATCCTTCAGATTAGATTATCAGAAACAAATATGCAGGCGTTGAGACTAGAAGAAGAATTCATTCACCAGAACAAACTCACCTAGCACTCTCATCTACGATTGAACCAAACTATTTTGAAGAGACCAACAAGGATGAATTTTGGAATAAGGCCATGGATGAAGAATTGGATCAAACAGAGAATAATAACACTTGGGAATTGGTTAAAATACCAAAGAATAAGAATGTTATTGGCACAAAGTGGGTATCCAAAAACAAATTGAATGAAGATGAACAAGTTACAAGGAACAAAGCTAGATTGGTACATAAAGGATACACATAGGTTGAAGGAATCGACTTTGAAGAGACATTTGCTCCAGTTGCTAGAATGGAAGCAATCCGATTACTCCTAACTTATGCATGCTCCAAGAGTATTAAAGTGTATCAGATGGATGTGAAATCAACTTTTCTGAATGGGGAACTTGAAGAAGAGGTCTACATTGAACAACCAGAAGGATTTCAGTTGACAGAGAACATAGATTATGTGTGTAAATTGAAGAAGGCCTTGTATGGTATAAAACAGGCTCCTAGAGCATGGTACTCTAGACTGGATAAATATCTACAGTAGGTAGGGTTCATAAAAGGAAGTGTAGACAATAACCTCTACATCAAGGTAACTCAAGATAGTATTTTATTAATTGAAGTTTATGTTGATGATATTATTTTTGGAAGCAATGATGACAGGTTAAGCCAGAAATTTGTAAAGGATATGCAAAATGAATTTGAAATGTCATTACTCAGAGAACTATACTTCTTTCTGGGTCTTTAGATATGTCAAAGGAACCAAGGAATTTTTATTTCTCAAACTAAGTATATCATAGAAATGCTAAAGAGGTTTGGAATGGAAGATTGGAAACCAGTTACCACTCCTATGAAAACCAGTTGCAAGATGAGCAAAGATGATGATTCAAAGTCTACAGACCATAGGCAATACATGTCAATGATTGGTAGCTTTCTATATGTGACAACATCCAGACCAGATGTAATGTAGGTAGTTGGACATGTGGCACGATTTCAAGTAGCACCAAAGGAATCACATGTATTATAAGTGAAGAGGATTTTCAGATATCTCAAAGGAACATAAGAGTTTGGATTATGGTATCCAAAATCAAAGGATCTATCACTTATTGCCTACATAGATGCAGATTGGGAAGGTTGCATTGATGACCGACGAAGCACCAGTGGAGCAACGTTCTACTTGGGTGATTGTTTAGTATGATGGCTAAGAAAGAAACAATCATCAATATCCTTATCTATAGCTGAGGCAAAGTATATTGCAACATAAACATGTTGTACATAGGTTCTATGGATGAAACAAACTCTGACAGATATACAGGTTGAGTATGATGATCCCATTCCAATCTATTGTGATAATACAAGAACCATCCGTATCTCAAAGAACCCGGTGATGCACTCCAAGACGAAGCAAATTCCAATCCAGTATCACTTTCTATGGGAACAAGTTGCAGAGAAGAACATCAGAGTTGAATATGTGGGCACAAAAGAACAAGTGGCAGACATCTTTACAAAACTGCTTACATGGGAAGCCTTTGAGTATCTTCACCAGAGACCCGAAGTGATTTCTACTCCACAATGAATGATTTTGAATGTTTATCTTATATATCTTAGATTTACACCCATAAAGAGGACATTTCAGGTTGGGAGATCAGTTTCAGGAAGAGTTCAGTTAGGGGGAGTATTCCCAAGGACAATTCAGTTAGGGGAAGTAGCCCCGGATGGAAAGATACCTTTTCCATTGATGTAAAAGGGGGAGAGATTTATCATATGCAAAGGTAAATGCTTGGAGAAAGAGCACAGATGAATGGTTCTAGGGGGAACGATGGTCACATGGGGAGCATGAGTGATATGAATTCATTATTGCATCAGAGTGTTTCCATCAATACCAAAGGGGGAGATTGTTGATTATTTGGGTTGGTTGTCATTGATGTCAACCCTTGAAGAAAGTCCAGTAGAAAATTTCGGTAGCACAAAGATTTGGGTAATGGAACCAAGTTTGTTTGATGGATAATGGTATGAGTTTTCATATATTTTCAGGTAAGACTATTCCATATGGATAATACATTTCATTACATTTCCGGTGGTATGTGGAACGTCACATAACTCCTCATGGTTAGAGAGTTATGGCCATGTGAAGTTGGAGAAAGGTTTGGGTAATGGACCCAAATTTGTTTGATGGATAATGGCATGAGTTTTGATATATTTATAGGTAAGAATATTCTAGATGGATAGTACATGTCATGCCATTTCCGATGGTATGTGGAACATCACATAACTCCTCACGGTTATAGAGTCACGACCATGTGAAGTTGGAGAACCCTCATGAGTCATCTCGAAGCCCCAAAAGGTCAAAGTAGTCAAAGTGGTTTAAGAGATCTTAGAAGGTAAATAATAAAGTGAAGTGATGAGTGTACTATAAGTCAAATTGAATACAAAATAAATTATTTAAATAATAAAGTTAATGGAGAAATTACTAATTGGACAAGTGGTTAGAAGTGGGTTAACCCTAAAATAAGGAAAGTGGGTTAAGATGGTTAAAAGGTAACCCCTTGAGGAAGCTACATGAAAGTATAAATAAGAGGCAAGGTTCTCTCATTTTAATCACACTTGAGCATATTGAATATCTATAGGTTACTGAGGTAACCAAAGGATATCTAAGATGAATTTTAGAGGGAAGGTGAAGTAAATAAGGCCGAAATTCAAGGGAGGATAAATTCTTTTGATGATGCTTTCTAAGGTATGTTATTTATAGGTCATCTCACCATTTTCACAATAACGTTTTTTCTAGAATGCTTCAGACTTTGAAATTGGGAGGACATTGAGAAAACATATCCAAGTAGTTGTGATACAAATTTCAGTTTGTGGGTCATTGTATTTTTGGAGTTACACGCCGTGGAAAATAGGGTTTATGGCTAGTCCTGAAACTAGTATAAAACATGTGTTTCGGGTACAAACATCATAACTTATTCATAATAGATCCAAATTCAGTAAGACCAAATGTATTGGTTAGAGTGCATTTTTTAGTATTCTGTGTACAATTTTCATATCCATAAAACAAATATTCCGTGCGGGGCATGCTCTACAAGTTCTCTCTCTAGAATAAGCCAGAATTGAAAAAGGTATGGAAATTTTGCTAGAACTCCTTTTCTGAGAGGTTCCAAGTAGTGAAATATGGAGGAATTGCATAAAAAAAAATGAAGAACATTGTGTACCATTTTCATATATTTATTCATTACAGGTACATACTTATGATTATTAAAAGTTAGGGTTGTTGACTAATCCAAAACTAGTCATGTGAGACTAAAGTAAAGTTTGATAAAATGTTAGTCTTTTGTTAAAGTTAAGGAAGGTTTGCAGGTATGTGATCATATACACCAGATCTATTACAGAGTTACAAATCAGATTTGGATGATGAAATTGATGAGGGTTTTTGGTTGTGGTACATGTTGGGTACATGGTTGAGACAAGTAGTTGACGAGTTGACACATATATGGGGTGTATAGTTGATGATGTTGGTACATATTGATGAGTCATAGTTTATGTGTATTTGATGCATGATTGGTACATATTTGGTGCATGGTTTATGCACTCGTTTATGGTACATGTTGAGGTATAGGTTAGTGCATGGTTGATGCACCTGTTTATGGTACAGGCTGATTACAGGTTGAGGTACAGGTTAGTGCATGGTTGATACACTTGTTTATGGTATAGGTTGATTATAGGTTGATTGGTACAGTTTTACAATAGTATATCTCACAGTGATAGTATGACAATGATTCCATCATTCTACTTTTATTTTCAGGGCGGTTGGATGGGGCAATGACATGTGGTTGTAGCTGGAGAACATAGGGGGTTGTAGCCAGAGAAATGGGGAGTTGGAGCTTCCTTCAGTTTGTACCCTGAGAAACTAGGAGGTTGGAGCCTTCTTCCAGTTGCAATTGGAAAACAAAGGAAGTTGGTGCTTCCAATGAATGTAATTCTTAAAGACATATAAGAAAAATAATTTCGTGGTTTTCTCTCGGTTTGGGTTTCCACGTAATAACATTGGTGTACTATGTATGTGTATGATTTCTCATTTGTTCATTGTTTATTTACTTTGTAGTTATTGGATGATAATGCTACATTGATATGATACTTGGATATTGTGGTTAGAAAAGGATTGAATTTCTCTATTACTGATTCACCCCCCCTCTCAGTAATCCAACAGGTAGCTCAATATAAATAAATCTCCTTGAAATTTGATTTTATCATCACATTTTGCTCACCTTTGTGAGAGACTAAGTATGAAATTTTATCCCTCTTGGGATATCTCTCTCTTCTACACTAGTGTGTTATGCTTGGATGTTCAAGTGATGGATCTTCTTTGCTGATTTTTGGATGGTATTGTTGTAATTAGGGTTTAGTATCTTGGTATCTTGGTGAAGTAAGTAGATTTATGCAATATGGTTTCATGCTATTAATATTTTATGGTGAAATCCACTTATTCATGCTAGAAATCTTGCTTTTTTTAAACCCCAAGACAAGACCATAAGTGCTTCCTACTCTCACAAGGTTAATTTTATCCAAAATTGTGTAAAGATATCCTAGCTAGGGTTAGACTCCTAAATCCCTAAAGTTCTAACACTTTAGGATTTTGACCCTATACTCTTGATTGTTATGTAGTTGAAGTACCTAAGAAGGGAGAAAATGTTTCTAGAGCCCAAAAGTTCTTTCATTATATCAATCCTTCTCCACAAGGTTTAAACCCTAAGGCCCTAATGTGCTAGCACCTTAGAGTTTAATACCTACCTATTAGCTTTTGATAGCTTCATATTCAAACATATTGCATTGTTGTTGTAAAGACTCCATAGCCCTCAAAGGCACTGATCTCTAAGCTCTGTTATGGTGAAAGTGATCAACAAACTCTTAATTTTCATTCTCTCAAGCTTCCTACTAACTTTACTAACACTAAATTAAGCTAATTGACTAATAAGCTTGTTGTTGTTGAAATTTTTTTCTATAGCTATACGAACATACTCTAATTTGCTACATACATTTCTCTAATAGTGTTCAAACACACCCAAATTTTTTATCTAATAATTGGATAATGTTCTATTGAGTTAATGCTAAGTTTTCATGGTGAATTGTTGCAAATTATGAAGTGTAATTTTTCTGCTATTATAGTTTATCTATTGCTGTTGTACTACTGTTATTTGCTGCAATTTCATAACAGCCATAGTGACATTTATTGTCTAGTGTCTTAAAGAGCTATTATTTGCATGCTTGTACTTGGAAATCATCACATATATTCTATAAGTGTTCTTGTTCCGAGAAGGTACTCAAACCATCTTATTACCTATTATTTCACCTTGACCTAGACCTTGAATTAGGTGATCAAGAGAGGGGGCAATAGGCTTGGATAACAAACTTGCTACTTTGATCCCTTAAGTTCATTGGGGAAGCCTCCACTGTGGTGGACCTCCTCCATCACTAAAATGAGGGGATTTTTTACTAAGGTGACAGTGGTAGAATTTCCTGTAGTTACGCAAGATTTGGGGATCTTGTGTTGGGATTTGCACAACTACAAATGTTGTGATAACAATCAATACATGAATAGTATAACCTTACATTGGCATACATGATAATACAAATACTAGAAATAGTTCACAACAAGTATGTCCCACAACATCAATTACTCCTTAAAAAATGCCCCCCCCGGGGCTTCTTCTCATTAAAATGATTTGATGTAGTTCTAAAAATTACAAAATGAAAGACCCCCTTGATACAAGGTTCTCTTGGATATATATAACTGATATGTTGCAACTAGTTATTGGGACGACTTGCATTCCTTTTGACAATTACAACCTTTGTACTTTTTTTTTGTCTTGTACTTCATCTACAACTTTATACAACTATACATTATTTCAAGAATATTGTAATTGTCATTGAGCTTTATATTCAATATATGTTTCCCAAAATTCATGTTGGGAAAAGATTCCAAACACTTTCCTAAAGATCTGTTTTTCTAGAGAGACTTCAAATGTGACTGCTTCTCAAGTCAAAGGGCCCATATACCTTTGGAGTGTGCTAAAAAATGAAGTGTTAAAATTGATATCCCTTGATGGCCAAGTTACATGTTCTTTTAATGCCTCTTTATTGAATCGATTGACCATCCTGGTTAATATTCCTCTAGAGTGGATATGGTCTTCTAATTCAACAAAAAAAAATTCCTTGGGCCTTGATGTTTCCATATCTCCAAGCTTGGTTGTATGGAACCATTCAACCAATTTTTCAGTAGCTATGTGTACACGTGTATAGTTGTTGATGCGGTTATATATTTTTCTAGTGTGGTGCCTACTCTATAGAAGTTGGAAAGTGCCATGTAATTAAGTTAGTTATCCTTCTCTATCATTCTAGGTAGGTCCAGAGGCATGTTTTTCTCTCCTTCTTTCCATTTATTTAATTTTTCCATGGCCATGTGGAGTCCACGAAATTATACCTTTTTATTATTGACTATCTTCATCAAGGCTACCGGTTACATAGATAAGTCCTAAAATGATCTTAAGCTGATGTATATTTTCCTTAGTGTAGTTCCCTTTTCTTCTTTCAATTCAAAAGACCAAGATTTGAACTCAATGATTCTAGTCCTATCAACCTTGTAATGTTTGAATTCTTTCTTGAGGTATTAGATATTTTCCTTATATTCCTCAAATTATTCAGTCATACTCACATTTTTCTTTGCATCTTGCAAGAATTCCACTCCAGCTAAGGCTAAGGCTATATGATCCTTTATGGTTTCAATGATGAGGGAGGTATTTGTGGTTATGGAGAGTGATAATGCCCCTGGAACTAAAATCCTTTTGTGAGATTGCTTCATAATCCTTCCTTTGGCTTTGTAAAAAATAAAAGAGTCGAGACTGGCCACTTTGTTGGATTTAGAAGGGGTGAATTTACCCAATCCCAACTTACCCAAAGGAAAATTACCTCCATTTACAGTATTTATTAATGTATCAATGACGGTCTATAATGGTATTGTGTCCATTGGGTTGGTATCGTGTACTCCCACCCGAGATTTCTTATCTTCCTCCTCTTTCTTTATCCTTTCTTATTATTCTTGTTTTGTATTTTCCTCTTGCTCTTTTTTTATTATTTCTTGTTCTTCTTCTTCCCTCTTTTTCATCTCCTCTTCTTCCTACCTCTCTTTTTATGCTTCCTCCTACTGAAGCCTTAGTGCTTCAAATTCTTGTTTTCTCTTCTTCTCTTCTACTGCTACCTTGGATGCAACTTCTAGTACTTGTTGAAGTCTTAGTGGTTTAACTTCTTTATCCAAGATTTTTTTCAATTATTTCCTTGGATGTAGCTTCATGTTCTTGCTAAAGTCTCAATGCTTCATCTTCTTTCTCCAATATTTTTTTTCCATCTTCTACCTTTTCTACAACTTCCTTTTCTACCCTTTCCTTTTCTAGGTGCTTCTTCTTTGAATTTTCTTTTTTAGGCTTAGAGTTGCGTTCCATTCTAAAAATAATTTCATCATAATTAATGACAATTATATGGAGTTGTTATTATTGTGATACCTCATTATTGTATGACCACATGTATTTGTATGATTTGTAGTGCTTTTTGAAAATGCCCAATGGGTCATACCTGTGGAATATTTCCTCACCAAAATGGAAAGTTTTCAGAATATATACGTCTTCTTGTGCATCCTTTCTGTTAGCACTCAAATGCGCACCATTCAAATTTTAGCTCCTTCACCAAATTTTGTGCCAGATTTGAAAAATATTTGAATCTTTTGTCGTTCGCATATCCTCCAAATTCTTTCATCAATTCTTGATGAGCTCTTACCATCGTTTTTTATCAAAAATCCCATGATCTTTGTTCTGGTCTGCATTATAAATTTCAGATTTCCTATCATAGTCTTCCCAAGAAACACAACTTGATAAGAATTTTTATCCTCCCAAGACCTCCATTTATTCAAATGGATTTGCATTTGTTTTGATTTCCAAAGCCTAATTATAACAATTATTATGTTTTAAAATCATATTAATTTCCCATTTCCATTTGAAATCAAAGTTCATAATTACAAAAAAGGATTTGAGCAACATTTTACATGTTTAATAAACAAAAATTTCTTTTTGTTTTTTTAGCCCATTTGATTTCTCGGTCTTATTATTTTGGCCCAAAATATTGGGCTTACAGGCCCAATCTCTAATTTTTTTCATCATGTCTACCAAGCACCAGGATCCAAGTCTACAAGTTAATACACACAACAAAACACAAGCTAAGCCACCAAGGAAGAGTGGTATATTTTTCAACGTGTCGAACAATTATGGGAAAAATGATGTATTTAAACACCATAAAACTTTTACACCTGATCCATGTGGGATATGTCCCACTGGGAAAATAAAAAAACAATGCAATAGTTGTTAAATCTAGAGCATTAACATCATGCCACGATGGAAAAAGTAACTAGCAGGTGTTCGATAAAGGTGCCAGCTGTAGATATTTGCAGGTGTTGGAGATGTCCATGCCTGAGCACCATTTGCAATCATAGGTAGTGCCATCAGTGGTTCGGTGAATTTTTACAGTGCCTCCAAGTTCCCTGTTTGAGAAATAAAGAGTCAAGTGTTACGTCGAATGCTCAGAAATGGAGTTCAATTTAAGCTTGCAGGTTCCAATATCGAGTGTTGAAGGCACTAAGGAAGAGCTTGTGAGTGCTCGTGGGTGGTCTGCAAATCTCATTGATATTGCAAAAAATGCCTCTGATGGTTTTTGATTCGTGTTGTCTTGAGAACCAACAACGTCCAACAAGTTGTACCTAGATAATCACCTTAAGGGTCTTTCCTTAGATAAAGTGTCTAAGTTGGATCATGTTGAAGTCTTCCCTCAGGCTGTTGAATTGACAGAGAATATTATTACTACAAAATTCAACTGATGAGTAGGTAGAGACACTTCAACTGGGTTGTTGGAAACTAGTCGGGGAAGGCCCAACTCCTTTTGGGAAGGGTATGAAACATTCTTTGTTGGTAAGAAGACAAAGGCAGATATTTGAGAATGGGAAGATAGCTAAATTTGAAGGCTTTCAACAAATTTTGTCAGAGAAATCAAATTTTGTATAAATCATATATAAAAGTCTTCTTTATTGCATTAATATATATATATATATATATATATATATATATATATATATATATATATATATATATATATATATATATATATATATATATATATATATATATATGTATGTATGTATGTATGTATATACCCTCTTAGAACAAATTCTTCAAACACCACTGTAATGCATACAATCATAATGATAAAATCAGTATAATTGCTTTGAAAAGCTTATTCTTCAACTAACTCTCTGAAGCTGGAAGAATACCCTGAAGATCTCAGACAGATAATCATTGTGTTGATGAAGGAAAATCCCCACCTTATCACTCCAACAGGTTCCCAACAAAGCTGCAAAAAGAAACTTCAACAAATTTCTTTTTGCAGCTTTGTTGGGAACCTGTTGGAGTGATAAGGTGGGGATTTTCCTTCATCAACACAATGATTATCTGTCTGAGATCTTTAGGGTATTCTTCCAGCTTCAGAGAGTTAGTTGAAGAATCAGTTTTTCAAAGAAATTATACTGATTTTATCATTATGACTGTATGCATTACAGTGGTGTTTGAAGAATTTGTTCTAAGAGGGTAATGCATGTTTTTTCCATAAATATGATCATAAAATGATTATAACATGACCTATATAGGTCTCCTATAGCATTATGTGATCACCAAGTATCAATGATTTCATGGGATGCAAGCAAGACGGTGAAGATTTGAAGAAACCTTAGTCTTGGTAAGGTTCATGTTTGCTTCATTTTAGTGATTTGAATGAGTTATATTAGTTGCAGTAGCTTGACTATGGTTAAATAATCTCTTCAACCATT
>WSFP011530814.1:0-12055 GCA_009831015.1 Picea engelmannii | reverse complement strand
TTTTCTATCATTCTTTGAACAACATAGTATCTTTTTCAACGTGAACAACATAGTAGCTCTTACAATGTGGCATGCAACTCTGTAATAATAGTTATTAAAACAATAGAGGAAACTCACACAAAAATTGAGAGACATAACCCTCTACATATCAATCTTCTCATCGTGCAGTAGGTTGCGGTCCCTAGCAACGACCAAAGTGGCTAGAAGGGAAACATTGTTTTTAACAATCTTCTCAGATCATCACGTCCATCTAATTTTCCACCAGATCCTATCACAATGCTCAATCTGTTTCCATTTCTCTCCGGTACTCACAGGTTCTATTCTTCTAGGAGACTAGCACAATCTCTAATGTATAAAACATAATCATGGGTTTTGAAAAAATCTCCTCAGATTGAATATGAATACCATTCTCCGCCAGCAACTTGACCCTTCTCCACATAAGCTTCACCTCTAGTCACACACAGACATTGACCATCTCATAAGCTTCACCTTCACCTTCAACAACACGATTGACCTCCCTTAGAAATCAATACACACATATCTAGTTGCCATTGTACCACATATCTCTGAACATCACCGCCTCATATGTGTGTTGCCTCTTCTACACAACCCAATATAGTAGCAAGGTGGGAATTATCCCTTCTATGTTGTGATAAATCTCAAACATGCACATTAATAACCATCTATCTACTAATTTGACATGGATTTGTCGCATGCCCCCTCAACTTCACATAACTCTATCACTCACACTGCAATAATCCTTCATGCGGTTTTCGCCCTGATACCAAATGAAGAAATACACCAGAATAATAATGGAGAAATTAAACAATAACAATGAACACTCAGCTCAAACTGTCTCATTACCAAAGCATGAATAAATACAAAGAGAGAAGATGTTACGGGAAATCATCTTCTCCTACAAACTCTCAACAATCTCTCCAATAATCTCTCCATGAATCTCTCAAATATATTTCCTCACCTTAATTATACTTCTTAGACATAAAAAATAACAATAATACTAAAAACAATTACATATAGAATATGATAAATGAATCATTATTCCAGCAATATCCATCATCACAGTTAAAATTATTTGGGTGTTTTTCAATTTCCAAAGCTTTGCAAATGACGTGAGATGGGTAATGGGGTGTTGGGGCTAGGATTATGGTTTGATCAAAACATATTAAGTATTTATAACATATTAACTTTATCCTTTATAATCCTCCCCTCAACACTCTTTTCAATCCTTGTTGATTCAGTAGTCATTGATGATGCATGGAGTGTCCACTCAAAACATTGGACGTTTCAAAAACTCCATACACAATTTATATCCAAAAATATGATACAACAAAAAGGGGTTAGTTTTAATACTTTCCTAAGTCTTACCAAGGGGAACAATATTCACCTTTATACATGCATTAATTCCTAGGACAACCCATATTTATTAAGTACTTCGGTGAAATATAGGCAACAACGAGTAATAGTGACAAAAAGGAAGGGGGGATGAGTTCATGTGATGACCCTCAAAGTCTTAGACATGAACATGTCTTTTTTTATTCATTTATTTATTCATATATATTTATTGAGTTAGCATTTTTATACATAATAGCCTTCTAGAGGGAGCTTAGCATTGAGTTACCTATCCTCGTCATTGTTTCTTACTACCCCTTCAGGCCTCTTTCTTTAAATGTTTTGTTTATCAAATAAATGTCAGAAAAGAGACTTCCACACTAAACCCACTAGAAGAGAAGAAGACATATTTAAACAAGCAAGTAAATTACAAAGCAATCACCTGGTACACGGAGATTTTACCCTAGAAACCCAAACAGGAAAACCAACATTCCTTGAGCATATTGGTCTCTTTTTATTCATTCAGGATAAACGATCAGTTGACTAACCTTGGTATACACCTAAGACACAATCATCATCATACCCTCTTTCTTACACAAGAACAACCTTGTAGCCAAATTGGCTTACATCTACATGAATGACAACCTTCTGCTAAATATAACCATGAAGATCAACTACAACATCCAACTTAATACAATTACAATGTGCCTTATTTATAGGATTTACAGTAGGAAAAAATCTAAAGAATGGTGTTGTGGACAAATTCCCCCCGCAAACAGGTGAAACCCCCTTTGTATCAAGACTCCTTTAATATAAGATAGAAAGTAACAAATTGTTTCCTACTTTACCCCTAGATATACTTTATATACCCACAAAAAAAATGGAAAAAGAAGATAGGTTTCCCTTACCTCTTTTCGTCGGTTGTCCTCGCTGCTCTAACCCTTGATATTGATGTCCAAGCTCTTGGTGCAAGATAAATTTTGCAAGGAACAAAGCAATTCTCCTTTCTTCCACGATATATTGTTAGGAAAAATAGACCTATCTACTTTGAGCTAAGAAAAAATAGGCATGCATACATTGAACAATATGAGTATGAGGGGAATAGGCCACGTTATATTATATGGAAAGAAATAAGTAATGAAGCCTTTACAACCTCAATGTCGATGTTGCAGTAGCTCCTCCAAGCTCTCCATTCCATCCCTTTGAACAACACAAGACCAACAATATGATACTCTAGAACTCTTCCTCCTCACCCAATAATGTCCTTCCTTATATAGGAGTTGAGGCATAACAACATGTTGATGGGTCTAAAATATCCCTTTGTCAAAAGTAGGGGTTACACTAGGTAATAAGTCTGAATTATACCTCTCACCATTTGGAATAGGGAACCCATCCATATTTTTTCCCAGTAGCCATTGTTGGTTTTGGTTTTACTGGTTGCGTCCTGATCCATCCATGAAGGTGAATGATGTATGGTTAAGAAAATAGAATATGTAGATGAAGACTATGTAAATGCAAGTCTAATCTATTTCTAATCTATCCCATCCTAAGTAGGATTGAATTACCGTAACCAAGAGATGTAATGAGACATACACTGCCTGAAACCCCAATCAAATAGCTATCATGAAGGTGCCAAGTTAGAAACACATGAATACAAATACATAACATACAAAGCCTAAGTCATGTCTCTGCATACATCAACAATGTGTGTGCTCATGAAAAATAACATAAATAAGAATAACAAAATTGTAAAAGAAATATAGATTGCATCGGAATAGACTATAAGCAATTTTGTTCTTACAACCCATGTGAACAACATACATTATATTTTAAATAGTTCGTAGAAAAACAAAAACACATGCCAGTTTTCCTCTCTATCAAATTCTAGCCCTGAGGGCTTCTCAATATTAAGAGTTTCAACAATAGTACATCCAAGATCCAAGGAGTGGCTCCTCAATTTTATTTGAAATTGTAGTCCCTAAATAGTTCATAAATGTACAATGTTTGAAGAGAAGAAAACCCTTTATTTGAGTTCAATTCTAGTATTTATTGTGGTTCAACATGACTCTTGACATTTCACCTACCCCCGTGAAATTTCATTTACCAACGTTTGTCCTTATCTTCTTTATTATGATGAAGGAAGAAAGATATCAATTACATTTCAAATTTTTCTTCTACCGCTAGTGGGCCATAATGGATTTTGTCTATAGTGCCTCTCATCCACCGTAATGACTAGTTTGGAAATTGGAACATATTGGTCATCCAAGTTTGACAATCAATCATCATGGGGTTTAGACCTCCTCTTCATCCATTTGAATCAGATTCCTTTTCCTACTTCCTGATGCTATGACAATTTATGTTGTCCTTAATTCTCTATTGTCCTTGGATGTAGATCACATTGTAAGGATGTTGAGTGTGTCCTCCTCTTGGAATCAATACTTGGCACAATTCAACATATTGCAGATGAGTGGTCTCAGAGGGATACTTAAATAAACTATTACAACAAGAATTTGAACCCATAAAACCAAAATATAATTAATTAAGACTTTGAATAAAATTCCCTGAGTTCGATTCATGGTTCATCTACTTGTGGTTGAGGTGTGGTGTTCTCCTGGGCTATTAACAAGGTGTCAGATCTTAATCCAAAAACATGTATACGATAGGTGAGGAATTTCTCAAATCATATAACTAGGAAATTGTAGATCTCAAAAATACATTTCCAATTGTATAAAGAACACACAAAAGGATCACCCATGTCAAACATTATGGCCAAATTATGAAGGAATATTTTATAGGTTTCGGAGGAGTTAATGGAAACTCCTCTGAAATTTCGAAGTAGTTGACAAGAACTCATCTGATATTTCGGTGGAGTTAATGGGAACTGCTCTACTTGATATCAAAGGAGTTTGACCTAACTTCTCCAATATGTTTCAGAGGACTTTGAACAAACTCTTCTGATATGTTTCATAGGAGTTTGAACTAACTCCTCCACTTTGTATCTAAGGAATTTGAACTAACTCCTCTGCTTTCTATCGTAGGAGTTGATGGGAACTCCTCTGATGGATTTGGAGGATTTCATGGGAACTGCACTGATTTCAAACAAAGGACTTTTGATGAAATCTTATGGTATAAATGGAACGTGTTCCCATCATCTCCTCCGATATGAAGGAAGACAATTCGAAAGAGTTTATAAGTGTCCTTTTACTGGCAAGAAACAACAAGATCTTGAGTTCGAAAGACCATAACTTTCTCATATAACGTCTGATTGAGGTGTCATTTTCTGCAACACGAAGATTACAAAGAGATGATTCTATTAAGATAACTGAACATGTTAGTCAAGCATTTGAATGGATTCATTTTTTAATGATGGATATAGTTAACATGGCTTTCTTGGTGGGAAATCATTGGAAATCATTTTGGCACTTCCAGAGCTCAAATTTTGATTCCATCAATTGTGTTGGAATCTTAATAGTGTAATTCATACAACTAGCTTGTTTAAGGAGTGACAAATCCACTTTGACCAGTACTCAAAATCGCAAGCAAGGACATTTTTAAATGAAATTTAAGACCTCATTCTTGCTACTGCTTCATCATAATTTGATTCCATAAGTTCCTATGTCATATATGTTATATAGGCTCTTATTTAATCCATTGAAATTGAGGTGATGTGTCAATAGCATAGAACTAGAAACCCGCAAAAGTGACTAATTGACATTTGAGGTGCTTAACATAGTTTTGGAGCCAAGGTGGTCGATTTTCCTTCAAGATGCATTTCAAAGCTAGTGACAGACCTACATATGCTTCAGTTAACCCATATGATGATATACAACACTTTCATTTTCATGGTTAGTCATAAAATCAAGAGGTGCAAATAAAAAAATATGTTGTGGTACGTGAATGTGAGGTACTAGCGACATAGACAAAATTGTTTATGAATGTGGTCATGGAGCAGGTTAGGCATGGTAGGTATTAGTGATCAATTATCCATTTAGGTGTGGAGATGTTAGTCACCAAAAATTATGGGAGATCGATTAATAGTGTAGCAATAAGGATCTGAGCCAAGAGAAGTATAAGATATTCCTTATGACAAAGGTGGGCATTTCTGACCTAGTTAGTGTTGGCGAGAGGAAGAAGATCATCATCGATGTGCTCATGGATGACGACGGGTCAAAATCCTTCTGCTCGAGCATAAGGGATGGAAGAGGAAAACTCATCAACAAGAAATACATCGATGAGAGAGAGACAAACCTCATTGATATGCAATGTATCGAAGTGAGTGGGAGGAATTCAACCAATATGTGATGCATCCATGAAAATGGAAGAAAGTCATCCTATGAAAGGAATGCACATGGTGAGAATAATCATGTGAACACCACTGATGTGTCAGTGTTGATCACATGCACCTTGTTGATGATAAGAACATGTGTAGTGAGGTTTAGTGGAAGTGCATCGATGTGTTATTCAAGCTCAAAGGATGGTGGCCTATATATAGGCGAAGAAATCAATGGTGTACCAATGCGAAGGTGGAAGAAGGATGTGTTCTTCAGTATGCTATGTATCGGTGTAATAAGAGGGATCTCACTGAAGTGTATATCGACGAGTTGAAGCGATATAAAGAGAAAATGAAAATGATAAGGCAGGGAGAGAGAAACAAAAAATTGGGCGTAACCATTTTTATGAGAAAGAGGGGTCGATGGTTCTAGTAGGAAGAATTGGAGGGGGGGGGGAATTTATTTTCTTGGAGAGATGCTAAGAGAAGAAAATTGGGAGGTTTTTGTGCATGTGCAACAAATGGAAATACATTGGGTGAAGCCAGAATATTTGATTGTCTTTTCTAATTGATAAGAAGAAAATTTAGAGGGTCATAACTTACTTTCAAGATCAGAATTTGTAGAAAGAATATGTAATAGTTGCCTGAAATATTCTATCATGGTGGGCTCACTAGATTTTCTTTCATATAGGCTATTAGATCTCATATGTTGTAGATGGAGGATGAATGATGGTGAGATTTACTTCCTTAAACTGCATCAACGATTTGGGTTAATATCTTCGTCATGAGACTAATATGGGTTTAGGATAATTAAATACTTTTCACTATGTCCATATATAGATACCTTGTAAGTGTTTCTCCAATTCCCGTGAGCTTCCATATCCCCAATGGAGACACCATAGAATCACATACCTTTCTCCACTTCCAATGATCATCCATAGCCCCGGTGGATATATCTGCATTTCCCCTTGTCTAGTCAAACTTTCCTTTCCATTCCTTCCTGATTTATTTAGTGCATTCTTAGTATTCGATGGATGGAGAAAGCGGTGGCCTTTTATTCCTCATAGGGGATGACTATCAACTATTGATATTTATTTGAATATTTTTTTCACCTAGCTACATATAGATATACCTTTTGTCTTCCATCCTTTAGAATTTGATATTTCACCTTTCGCATGAGCATATACTTAATTTGTGGATGGTTCCCCCATTACATAGGATCTTCTCACCAACCAGTATGCAAGGATGACCATTTATTAACCACTATGTTTAGCCATGGTTTGATTGTTGTCATAATATTCCCAGATAGTTATGATTCATGTCCAAATGGATACTCGTAGTTATTCTCACAAGCTAGGAAAGAGATGAAATATTCTTCGTTCCTACTTCTAGTGCAAAGGTGTTTCCTATGAAAGGATAGATGGAGGTGATAGGTTTGTATGTCATCAAATATAATCATGGATCATAAGACAAAAAAAAATTGAAAAATGAACTTCCTTCAAGGGACAAGATGATGAGGGAGGAAAGAAGAGAGATGTATTAATATTTAGAAGATGAACTCAGCCCAAGATCCTATTGCAAATGAAACATTGGAACAATGAAAATCAAATATACGTATTCATCAAATAAAATAGACAAAGAAATAGATCTTGGATGTGAGTGTTCCCAACAGCTTTAATGAGGTTCATGCATTCCAACCAACAAGTTGTTTGCATCCTCTTGATAATAATGATCCATGTGAGAGTGTATATGCATATTATTTTATTATGATTGGATCCATTTCTAGCGTTGACTGAGAATTTCATTATTCATCATGTTTTTCTAAAATCCACCAATGCATTTCTATAACCTTGTGTTCTTGGGAATAAGTATTTGAAAGAGATTTTGTTTATTGTCCCCAAAATTATTTTTCTTCAGCCATACGGTATCTTCACCCACTCTATATCACTTCCATCTTTGAAACTTATGCCACATATTTCATATTGTTCATAATCAATTCAAATCCTTTGAATACATGTATATTCTTCAAATCGTATCCGTCCTTTCGAGAGGATATAACTTTCCATGATCAAAATCTGTTTGAAATTCTTCCCTTTGGGCAACAAATGACTACATCTATGATGATTACTAGTTCTTCCCTAAATAAGTGTGCTTGATATCCATTTTATTGATCATTATCCCCGATATTAGATCTCACTTGAGGTATATCAGAGGGTGACTTAAACTTGATACTATGTTCCTTGAGGTGTATGTTAGATGCAAAGTACACTATTACTTTCCTCCATGATTGAAAATATACTTTAAGACTAGGAAAGGATAAATGCACCATAAAGTCTCAGGCATACCCTCTATCATAGAGCAACAAATGCTTCAGTGGATTCTTCTCAATAGAGACCATATTGAGTAAGGTTGTGAACAACTAATGTGATATTTCAATCCAATCTCAATCTTTGCCAATTTGTAAAGTATTCTTCAACATATGTTATTTCATAATTTTTGGATAATCCATAGTACAACTATAAACATGAGAGAGAATGATACTAAAACACGTGAATTTTTATATTAAACTTCTCAAAGAATTCCTTCACATGGTTTCCTCATGAAGATCGATGAAAACCAGGGTCGAGCCAAGGTTTTTTTCAGAAAAAAAATGAAAAACATTGAACGAAAAGAAGAAAGCTTCGCTGAAAATAAAATTAAACTAAAGAAAAAATTCACAAATCGCAAACTAAACTAATGGCATATGGTGAACTTTATTGAATAACCCAAAACAAATCAAAATCTATGTTATTCAAATGAAAAAAAAATCTATGCTATGCGGGAAAAGGAAGAAAAATAACAATGCTAATCCTATTCCTAACCTACCCTATACTGGATGAAGGAAATCTAGGTGTAATCTAAATGCCAGTTAAGTTAATCAAGTAACTCCAAACCTGTAATCACATATTGGTTGAAAGCCAATTGCAGAGAATGAAGCAGTGTGAGATGAAAGATAGGAATAATTAGTTCAAGACAATATCCACTCAACATATTGAATTTGATGGCATTATTATTCATGGGAAATGTGCATGTGTAAGATTCCCCCAACCAAGATTCAATTCTTTCATAAAATTTATCATGATGTTTGTGGGGAATTATAAAGTGAGTGACATACCTAACGATATTCAAAAATTAAATTCACTTGCAATGTACTTAGTAAGAGAGTCTTGGAGTTTGTGGTGTCACTCCTCCTAAGGGTCGAAGTGGGATGATGAGCACTTGTCATAATCATCAGTTGAAATTTGAGTTCTTCATTATTGATGCAAATGTACTTGGGATCAATTTTCACATACTCTGCATGTTGAGGGGAGAGATGATAGATGATATTTTGAGGGAAACATTGAGTGAAAGATGGCTCCAGATATTCTCCTATGACATCAAAAAAATCATGTGAAGAGTGATGGAGTGTTTAAATGTATCCAAAGACAATTGATGCATCTACCTCTGAGGATTAACATGTAATTTGAAATAATATTGAGATGACAAAGGTTCTTGGATTAGTTCAATGTTTCCTATGATTTTCATGGTGATATGATGTTCATTTGTTGTGATTTCTTCATGAGGATTTGAAAAATTATTGTTCTCTGCATACTTTAGATTTTATGTGATTAACACATGTGTATTGGGATTAATAATTTCATATTGTGCAAGACCAATGAGTCATACCCTGATGTTTTCATTCACTTCTAGAACCAAATAATTGTCACCGAAAATAGGGTTATTGAGATCAAGTCGTGATTCAACAAGTTCGAGAAATTCAAAATATGAAGTACTTTAGAAGTGACGCAACCCAAATGAAGTGTCATTAAGGATGAGCCTTCCATCAATCAAATAGGGGCACTCTTCTTGTTCTGTTTTATCATTCTTTTTTTTATCATTGAAATAATAATGTGAAAGAAGCATTGCATGATAAACAACTTGGTGGTCATATGAGTTATTATCATCAAACAGATTTGTATAAAGTTCATGAAGATATTCAAATTATGAAGATGACAGGATTTATTCAATGAGGGATTCATAATACACCAAATTATATTCATGATTTTCCGAAAGGGGGATGGTAAATGGTTCACACTCTAAGGCTAATGGGTCTAATATATGTGATAAGGATTCCCCCACAAATGCATCAAAGTTCTAGTCAAATATTATGTACCTTGTGTCTTTCATGGTCATATTTGAATATTTTGAATGAGATGTTGTTTAATCATTTAGATCGCACTCTTTATAAATAGAGACAAGATATGAAAACCAATTGAATATTTATTTTCCTGAGGGTTCACCACTTATAGGGAATCTACAATAAATATACATGCCTCTTTGAAAGAAATAATTCACGGATTCATTTACAAGCCTGGGTATTTTTGTAAGTTCATTAAAGAGTTCATCATAGGCATAATCTTCATGAGAAGCAATAAACATTTCCGTAAATTTTTTCCAGCTATAAATCGATTTTGTTGGTAACATCCTAAACCAGGATTTAATCCACCCTTTGAATGTGAGGATGAATAGTCGACATATTTCGTTGTATTGAATAATCTTAATATTTCATTGAGTGATGTGAAACTCATTGAGGTGTGTGAATTCGAAGACATGCCCTTCACCATTTAATTTAAGGTTTGACGATAGATTTACTGTCTTGACTAAGATGCCCATGTTTGGACTCAGAAGACTCAATGGTTTATCCCATACAAAGGTATGGAGAGGAGCCATGGCCTAGTTAAAATTCAATTGAAATGACTCCACATGGGAAATATTGTCATCCAACTCTCCTTCTAGCGCCAATTATGTTGATGGGACTGAAATTTCACTTTGCCAGTAGAAGGGGTTACCCCTGGTAGGAAGTCTTAATTAGACCTCTCACCATTTGGAATAGGGAACCCATCTAGATTTTGTCCCAACAACCATTGTTGGTTTTGGTTTTACCGGCTGCATCCTGGTCCACCGATGAAGGTGAATGATGGATGGTTATGCAAATGGAAGATGTAGATGAGTACTATGTAAATGTAGGTATAATGTTTTTCTAATCTATCCTATCCTAACTAGGAATGAATTGTTGTAACCAAATGAGCTATAATGAGACTAAACACTACTTAAAACCCAAACCAGCTGATACTAGGAGGACTCGATTTGGTTTCAAGGAGCCTTCTCTTTCACTCACCACCACTGAACCATTGTCACCCAAGCATCTCTTCTTGGTTTAGTCTTCATATCCATAGTCTTATGGTGAGGATACTGGAAATCCCTTTTGGGAATCCGCCATGCAGGAGGAGTACAACTCTCTCCTAGAGAACCAGACTTAGGATATGGTTCCCCTTCCTTCAGGAAGGAAACTTGTCAAGTGTAGATGGGTCTATAGGACCAAGAGCACAGTGGATGGACATATTAGCAGATACAAATCAATTCTATTTTCCAAAGTATTTCACCATGTGAATGGCATTGAATATGATGATACCTTCGGTCCAGTAACGAATATGGATTCCATACATTTGTCACTTTCCATTGTGGAAACTAACGGATGGGAAGTCCATCAGATGGATGTGAAGAATTAATTTCTTCACAGTGATCTCTCTGAGGATATTTATATGGACAAGCCCCATGGATTTATGGAGGATTCATCTTTGGTCTACCAATTGAATAAGTCTCTTTATGGCCTCAAGCATGATCCAAAGGAATGGTATTCCAATATGGAATCCTACCTACTATCACATAACTTTATACATTGTAAATTAGACCCAAATGTTTACATGCTCAGGACGGTTGATTCACTTCTACTCCTATTTATGTATGTTGATGATTTGTTGATCACCGGCTACTCGACTTCAATGATTGTTGCAGTCAAGAGGATTCTACATGACAATTTCTTGATGACGAACATGGGTCCACTACATTTCTTCCTTGGACATTAGATCAGTCAGGATGCATCATGCATCAAATTGTCTCAGGCCAAGTATGCACAATATCTCCTGGAGATATTTCACATGACATACTGCAAGTCTTCCCTAACTCCTTTCCTATAAATATTCAGACTTGAGGATGGCAAAGAAAATCTAATGGTTGACATCAGACTGTACAAACAGTTATTGGGGAGCTTGTTGCATCTCACACACTCCAGACTAAACCTCTCCTATGCAGCTGGATAAGTCTCAAGGTTCATGCAAGAGCCACATGAGATAAATTGGAAGGCTGCAAAGCATATTCTTCGATACGTACAGGGAACCATCACCTTTGGTATTCACTATTCAACAGACTCTACATTGGACCTCATTGGGTTCATTGATTTTGACTGGGCTGGAGATAGCATTGATCACAAGTCCAAAACTAGTTACTCATTCAGTCTTGGTTCCAGGCCTATCTATTGGTCGAGAAATAAGCATGTTGTTATTTCTCTATCTTCAG
>ML896840.1:4701-16756 GCA_009831015.1 Picea engelmannii | reverse complement strand
GGTGGTTTCAACTCATGGTTTTATATTTGTTGTAATCTAATCCCAATTAATGGATTAGGGTTGTATTCTAATCATAGTTAACAAATTAGTGTTATTTGATGCCATGGAATATCTAAATATTGTATTGTGAATGGCTAAGTTAATACAATGAGATACATATACATAGGTTTGGCTTAGAGTTAGGTTGATTTTCTTGGTTAAAGTTTCCTAGATAAATCCCGTGTATATTGTGTGTGATGTGTCATTGTTTCTTATGTTTAGAGACTACTAGTATTGCTTATTGAACATGTTTATCAATGCCTTCAAATGAGAACAATGTTTTGAAATATGGTTGAAAGGGGAAAGAACTAAAAACTATTTAAACATGAAAATGTAGGACAGAAAGGAAAAAAAATATGTGAATTGAAATGAAAATAAGTGTTATGTGTGAAATTAAATCTAATGTTAAAATATATTAGCATAATAAAATAGTTTATGACATAGTATAGATAACAATTATAAGTTAAAAACACTTAAAACATATAAATAGAGAAAAACCAAAATTTTAAAATATATTAAAGAATGATAACAAGGTTGATATTCTTGTTAAAGTTTCCAAAATAAATCTCATGTATATTGTGTGTCATGTGCCATTGTTTCTTATGTTTTAAGAGACTACTAGTATGTTTATTGAACATTTTTATCGATATGATAACAATGTTTTGAAATATAGTTGAAAGGGGAAAGAACTAAAAACTATTTTAAAATGAAAACTTAAATTAAAAAAGGAAAAAATATGTAAATTGAAAAAAAAAATGTTAATGTGTGAAATTATGTCAAATATTAAAATATATTATCATAATAAAATAACTTGTTAAAATATAATATCATAATAAGATAACTAATTACATCATGTAGATAACAATTACAAGTTAAAAACACTTAAAAAATATATAAATAAAGAAAAACCAAAATTTTAAAATATATTAAAAAATGATAACAATTTTTTCAATAAATTAAAAACACTTCAAAAATTAAATTAAAAAAAAACCAAAATTTTAAAATATATTAAAAAATGATAACAATTTTTTCATAAATTGATATTGTACTGTTCATTTTATAATAATTCAAAATAAGAAGTGAAATGCTAAACTCTTACATAATGAGTGACAGATGTATAATTATTTAAAAAGTGCAATGCTCAACTCTTACATAATTAGTGATAAATGTATAATTATTAAAAATATAAGTATGTTAAGTTCCTTCACTACTATGTTAGGATTTGGGTTTGAACATAATGAGTGATAAGTATATAATTATTAAAAAGAGGAGTATGTTAAGTTCCTTCAGTACCATGTCATGTTAGGATTTGGGTTTGATTTATTGAAATAGTAAGGATTTGGGTTTGAAAGTAATGAGTGATAAATATATAATTATTAAAAATATGAGTATGTTAAGTTCATTCACTACTATGTTAGGATTTGGGTTTGATTTATTGAAATTGTAAGTTTATGATATATAATTTTACTAATATGAAACTTTAAAAAAGGTTTAAAATGTAATTTTAAATGTTTAATATTAATATATTATAATTAATAACATGTTAAATTATTAATCAGATTTTAATTGATTTATTATTAACAATAAAAAAAATTCAATTTTCATAGAAACAAATAAGTTATTGAAGCCATATTATAAAGAAATATTATAAAATAAATAATAAATAATATTATATATCACTTTTTTCCATTGAAAATAGCAAAATGCTCTATAGTCTAGTATGAAGGAGATATTACTCTAGTATGAGGGATATTACCTCACTAACAACAAAACAAAAATAAATAATTACATGACTAGTAATATTTAAAAAAATAAATTTATTTAATAATATTTAAAAAAATAAACTAACTTACAAAATTTTATAAGTTATAATTTTTTTAATAATTTAATATAAATTAATTAATTCATAATATAAAATTAAATAATAAAAAAATTACATCTTAAAAAATTTAATTCCTTTCAATAAATCTAAATTAAAAAAAAAATTCTTTTAATATATCAATTTTAAACATTAACAAAATAAAAATAAAACATTAATATATCAATTTTAAACATTAACAAAATAAAAATAAAACATTAATATATCAATTTTAAACATTAACAAAATAAAAATAAAACATTAACAAAAACCATTGGTACACTGTTATAACGCAAAATAACAAAAGATGATGGACAACGTCTAAACTGCCCAAAGTCTAAATGAATAAATAATCTTTATTCGAAATAAATCGATGCAAAGAGGGAACATGAAAACAAATCTAATGGCCTTTTTAAAGTCAGAATTGAAGAACGATATCGTAGCCAAATATGCTGCACCTGATTGTTTTTAACTCCTACCAGAAAGAGAATGCGCGCGGATAAAAAATGCCAAAGGCAGGGATGGAGAAATGCATATTGTAGCAGTAGCATCGTTCCCATCAGCATCATTATTGGAAGTGCTAGATATTGATGCACAGCTTGCAGAAGTTGAAGCTGAAGTTGAGGCCGAGGCAACCGCAGAAATGGAAATGGCAGAAGGACTATCGCATGATGATACATTAGCCCATTCATCAAAACTAATTGTTCCTTTTCTTGCTCCTCTGTTCTCAAGTGATGGAGCACTTTCATTATCTCTGCATAACATGGTATCCTCCTCCTCTTGCTGCTTCTGCTTCTGATTTTTCTCATCACTGGGTTGTTGAAGAGGACCAACCTGCATCAAACTGAGGGCATGTTCACATCTATCAATGGCCACAAGCTGTTGCCATCGTTTGGAATCTGAGTACTGCTGGTTATCAGCCTTGGATTCATCAAACGTGTCATTCTCTGAAGAGATTATAATGGCATCACCCCAATAGGGATCATAGAGAATGTTGGAATGGACATCCAAATCCTGGTCGACGTCTAGGTTCCCTCCCTTGAGGGCTAGGCAATGTGTCTTGTTCCTGGCCCTCTTGTGGAGCCTAGCCAGTCCCTTGCTATTACTGTTCTCGTTGAAAGAGGTTAGGCGCGATGGGTTATCCCTTAGGCTTAAAGCCCTGATAAACCTCAATGATGATGACAAGGAGCAGGAGCTCCAACTGCCCCACTCCCTCTTGTGTCCTAAGTGCATGCTGGATCTTGTTGTTTCCTCAGCAGAGACCATTGAGGTCATTTGGCCAACTGCTGCTTCAGATGAAGAATGCCTCTTCCTTTTTCTTCTCAAGGATCTCTCCTTTAGCCTCCTGGATTTGACCTCAGATGGTAGTGGCAGTCTGTGTTGGGAAAAGGAGGATCCCCTGCTTTCACAACCCACGGGAGGGATGGAGGTGGACTGGAACCAGTTACGGGCTTCTCGTTGCTGAGATGAATTCAAGGTGTTAACTATGCTAGAATCTGGGCTACGCTCATGGTAGTTTCCCATGAAAAGCTTTTGGTCAAGCATTTCGAATTCTGCTTTCTGAAAGAGTCTGCCCATTACATAGTGTCTTAACCAAACTGCCGTGAGAAGAAACAGGGGAAAAATCAAAGCCGCCTGAGTGCAACTTACTGCAAAAATGGCTGCTACACAACCTATCTGAGCGATGATATACACCCTGACAGCTATTAGTGATGGTCCATCAGGACTGCTCTTGAAGACGGCAATGCTCAGATGTTTTTTGAGCCCGAGACCTTTGAAGCTTAGCACGCCCATCTGAAAATATTTAGCCAACAATATAAGGAATACACGACAGCAAGATTATTTGATAAAACTAAAAAAAACTTCAAGCATTTCCTCATTTAAGAACGAGTTCATATGTCTCTAATACCCTATACTGCTAATTCCCTGTAATGCTAACCAAGCAGAGGATACTCATTTCAAGAGTCAAGGAATTCAAGGTAAATGTATACAATTTTGCTGCACCTATATGGTAGGGCTTGCCTTCTTTTCAAAGTGTACACAAATTATTTAATGGGCTTTTATCAATCACTGCAGCCTCCTCTTAAAAAGGCTGCTTAAGAACACTCTGAAACTGGGATCACCCAACCTGTTTGAAAGAAGGTGGTTTGGAAAGAATCCAGCATCAGAGCACTCAGAAACTGGAATCACCCAGCCTCCTTGAGAGAAGGTGGTTTGGAAAGAATCCAGCATCACGGAAATGGCCATTAGCCAAGCATGAATTAAATTGATAATTTTATTGGAAAAGGAGGATCAGAATGTGGAACACTAAGTTAAGTTTGGACCCTCAGCTTCGCCAACTGTATAATTTAGTTCAATAACATAAAAACTTGGTCATTTCTGGCAGTGATTACCTGTAGACAGTAACCCAAAATAATAGGTTGGGGAACTTTCTTCAGGAGCCATGCCACTTTAGGAAGGAGAGGAATTCCGATAGTCAGTGAAACAAGTAGACTAGACACTCGTTGAACTCGAACTTTGCCTCTGGAATCCTCACTGCTGAAAATAGAATCCTGGCTTTCCAAATCTGAGCTTGAATTGGACCGTTTAGAGGTGAGTGCAAGAATATGCCTTGAACTCTGCACAGGTTCAGTATACTAATGAATTAAATTTAGAAAAAGTATAATTAGTAATTGTATATAAAGAAGTGAAGTGCTCTGGAAGTTCTATGGAGTACATGTCCTTAATAAAATAAAATGGTATCATTTATTTTATTTATTCAAGACCAGGATCAATTAGTTGTGGATATGGATTTTGATTTTTAATAAAAAACTGGTATTAAACAATATATCATTCAATTCATAAAACTGTATATAATATTTTATTTTCTATATACAAATGGTCATAATTAAGTCAAAATGAATAGAAAGAAACTCAAACTTTTATAACAACAAATTTATAATGAGTTTAACATATTTAATAAAACCTAGGTATAACATTCCAAAAACATAAATCTATAGAAACATAAATTAATAAATGTATGATAGTTCACATTTCCATTAAGATTGAATAATAATATTACAAGGAAAGAAAACGAAACCTGTGGAAAAAGGCCGTAGCAGAGAGGTAAACCCAGCAGTCCACACAAGATGAAACTCACTGCAAGTATGAGCAAATCACGGCGTCTGAATGTAAGATTTTGTTCCTTCAATTCGCATGTATCCTGGATTTCATGTCATTTAGGCACTGTCACAACTGAGTTCATTCGAGTTGAGACAGAGAGATGATTGAACAAAAAGTCTTACCCTCGATGTTAGAAAACTGGAAGTGCAGTCGTGATCAATGAGGACCAGAGCTGCCAGCAGAACCCCTAGGATCAGTGCAAGAAAAATTGCCCATAAAGGTACCCCTCTTAATCTTACAAGTGTTCCCAGCTTCGTGAAGTCATCGGAATGATATCCATATCTTGGCATATCTACTCGAAAAAGTGTTATTTTGGACAATTTTGGGACCTCCGACATTGCTGCACAGAGAAGATTCATCAGGTCATCACAAGATTCAGACATGTTAGAAAGGGAGTTTTCCAGCACTTTTAACCAGTTACCTCTCAAATCAAAAGAAAATCCATTTGTTTCCATTTTATAAAAGAGTGACAAATACACAAGTCTGTTACTAAGTTTTCTCAGCTTAGAATGTGTATATTTTCAATTCAGAACATATGAGTACACATTATAAAACTTCATAGATTCTCCACTATGGACAGATCTATTGATATATTAATTTAAAAAATGTGTTTAATTTTGAAGTGATCTATCTGTACCTCTTATACCAAAATATATAGTAGCTCTTCTTCTCATTGAAGATGGAACCTATTCTTCATGTGCTATCCCCTATTGAAACCAGTTCATCTGTTCAACTAAGAATTAGAAACCAACATACCTATAAGAGCCAAAACGATGAATGCAGGTCCAAAATCTGCTAGAATTTGTCTGAACTTCCAGGAAAGACACTGTGAGCTGCGTCTAGAGGCATCCATCAGAGTTCCTAACAGGAAAGAACTAGTCACCAGCCATAAAGAGAGCAGAGCTGAAGCATTTGAAGGCCCCATAAAAAAATTGATGGTTTCCTCAGCTCCATGCAGCATAAAAGTCAATCCCACAAACATTTGCACGATCTCCCAACTGAATTGAGTTAACTGGTGAGCCGGAGATATTGTCCATGGCTTAAAACTAGCTACTAAGGCAACCAGAACACCAGCCCATATAACAATCCACCCCATCCATGGCAGAAAATCCAGAGAAAGACGATCGGCAGTGCTACAAACAGCGGAAACAAAGACCAAAAATGGCACACTCACTCCCACTATCAAAACTGGGTGGCTCCCCAGGACTGCAAACAGTGTACCGCTTATAAATGTGGATAGAAACACCTCTGCTGTACCCATCTTGTCACCTGTGCTACTGGCTAACCATGACCCAAGTGCCAGAATCCACACAAAATTCATGACGGTCACCAAGAATGCAGGGAATGCGATGCTAGGGTGCAGTCCATCTGCCCACTGTTTCCAATAGGACGGTTCAAGCTGATCATGTGTCTGTGAGCTCATGAACGTATTCATATTGTTGGATTCTTCTTCAAATGCAGGCTGCCCAAGTACTGACCCACATGGGATATCTTCATTAATATTACATCCAGGAATTGTGCTTATACCATTATCTACTCCATGGGATGTTGCCATGTCCTGTATACAGCAAGTAAATAAAATCTAAGAATTGAAACTTCAAAAATATACTTCAAGGTTTTCTTATATTAAGGATGTTTTAAACTTCACGAGGTGAGTATTGACACAGAGCAGAGCAGGTAGAGATATAAGGTTGAAGGAAATGGGAAATGCTAAAATGGGAATTTCAGCATTGTAAGGTTTATCACATGCCTCATTCTTTTTATTTAGACAAATCCTTCTTCACAATCAAGAATTGAGTTGGGTCATAAAAATAGCACCACCTCACTTTAATCACTCTATCTAAATCCATTAACATTTCTTTATACGAAATTTATTACAACTTCATTTATGACACTGGAGAGTTCTTACAGGCTTGAACTTGCAGGGCTGCTGCACCGGGTGAATGGCCTCATCTTTGCTCTGTGTAGCGGCCGGCACATAAATTACTCTCTTGCAGAGAGTGGGTTCTCCCCGCTTGTCCTGATCGTATTGTGGACCAGGATCAAAAGATTCTGGACGAGCGTCAACCTCTTCATCTTCAAGTGATTCATCGACCAATTCGATTTCCACAGAGGGATGATGCCTCCTGCCTTCATCATTCAAGCCTTGATTCACACTTGTTTCCATTGATCACGCCAATGAAATGCAGTTATACCGATCGCATTTCTGTTACCCACTGTGATCTGATCAATCTCAGTGCCATCGATTCAGTTTTTTTATTCAAACTAAATCAAAGCAAATCATTGAATGAAATGATATTATACTGAAATGTGGTCGAGGCGATGTGAATAGATACCTCAATGAAATCCTCTAATTTCTCCACAAAATTTTCCAGAGAAGTATTTAAGAATATTTCTACCATACACCATCTGCGATTGGCTCTCTTCCAAGGCCATACTATTGCTGATAGATTCATATACGAACTAATTATCTCAAAATTCGAATGACGAAACGCTGCATCTAACTGGATGCATGCAATCTACATTGGGTGCAATAAACTGTGGAGTATACTAAACGTGTATGTCGATCCCTGTCTCACTGTTTTTCTCTTCTTAAAAACGCGCGCTTCTCTAAATTTGATAAAGAGATAAAAAGATAGATGGCTATGGCCCTTCAATCAGGTAGTGAAGCGTACGTCTTTGCTTGTTGCTTTCAATCAACTTACCACGACGGCAACCCTCGTGAGTTCATTAATCCGTTGCAGATGCAGTTGCCCCCAGCAGGCCCACTCTACTTTGATCATAGCGATGCTGTAGAGTCACGTGGTTCTCGCAGGAAACAAAAATACTCTCATTTCATTCGGGGACATTCAACAACTTTTGGTATTGTCGTTTCCTTTTGTCTAAAGGCTCATATATGTTTTATAACGATCATATATTTAATTTAGTGAGAGAACAAATAATGAAACAAAATAGTATAGATAATTGATTTTAGTAATAAACTTTTTCAAATATATAATAAAAATAAAAGATATTAAATGTTTAATTTTAGATATTGTTATTCATATATTGAATTATAATTTGTTATGAAAATGAGATAAAATAGAAAGCAATTTTTATTGTCATCATTAATTCCTAGCAAGTTTTCCATTTTAGAAGCAATTTTGATATAAATGCTACAACAGAGAAATAATAAGTGTCAAACAATTTTCATCTATCTTAGTTTAGTATAATTTTGACACAACAAATAACTCTAGTCAATAGAGAAAATACCATCTTATCAATAAGAAAGAACTCAGTTACATAAATAAAACTTATAACCCATGAGGTCAACTTGTCTAAAGGAGTTGCATATATGATTCTAGAACACCAAAATGTCCAACCTTCACTAAAAACAATTAGTAAAAGATGTCTTTGTTACAATTAAACCTAAGAACTATAAACCTTCCCAATTGCTTACAACACTATACCAGAAAACACCACAGGCATGATATGACAAAAATTAAATTGTGCAAAATATTTGTTATAATCCACGAGGTCAACATGTCTAAAGGAGTTCATATATGATTAGAGAACACCAAGATGCCCAACTCTCACTAAAAACAATTAGTAAAAAATTCCTTTGATAAATTTTATTGAATCAAGGAAGCTATGGACAGTTCTAATAAGATTAAAGTTAAACCCTAGAACTATAAACCTTCTCAATTACTTATAATGTTATACCAGCAAACACCACAAGCATGATCTAATAAAATTTAGATTATACAAAATATTTATTTTGATTTGAAAGTAAGAAAAAAAATGTTTTTTTGACATTTCATTGAATCAATAAAACTATGGGAAGTGCTAATAAGAATAAAATTAAACCCTATAACTATAAACCTTCACAATATAACTATAAACCTTCACAATAGCTTACAGCGCTATACCAGAAAACACCATGGACATAATATAAAAAAAGTTAGATTGTGCAAATATTTATTTTGACTTGAAAGGCATGTTACATGGCCTTACCTCAATGCTTCTAACTTTAAAGCCATATCATCCAGCACGAAGGCATGACTCAATAATCATACAAGGATAACATATAATAATCAACGTCAAATAGATTTTTCTGATGATTGGTAGATTCAAAATTAGTAATCTAATCCATTTCTTTAAGCTTTTTTTAATAAGCAAAACAAGTGATTTGTCTTTCCTTCTAAGAAAATTCTTAGCATAGCCAACTCTCCATTACAACATGTGCCCTCCTTTCTTTTCCCTTAGTCTTATTGATCTTTTCTTGGAAACATAACCATAATATGTTTAGGTGGCTAATAATAATGTAATTTATTGTTTTTTTGTCCTTGATTCATATTTTCTATAGTGTTTTTCTTTTCATGAGTATGTTTCCCTTTTGATATTTTTATCCAAATATATTTCAACACTTTAATGTAATAGGCTCCCATTGATATAATTTCAACACTTTCAACCAAACACATAGCTTTCATTAATGCAATCGCTTATCAAGAAATATGCAAAGTACAATGGTTCTCTTCTTTCTGCTTGAGTTGGAATGTTCATTACTCAAAAAAAATAAAAAATGTTATTATGCAAAAAAATATAATTTCATGACAAAAAAATGTTAACACAAATATCTATTTTTACTGAATATTGTGAAAATTCAAGTATTGATGATTAAACCCAATACATATTTTCGTGGTGTCAATTTTAATGGTGAAATTTGAGAGTAAAACCCCATATATAATTTGGCGGTTTTTTCATGGTGTTAGCTTCAATGATGAAATTTGAAAGTAAAATCCCATATATAATTTGCAGCAATCATTTCTGTGTAACAAAATTCCTCATCTTCGCAGACATGATGACTTTATCACAACTATGTATAGATTTATGTGTTATTAATAAAATTTAAATTAAAATGTTGTAGATCCTACATTGTCTTACTAACTTACAAAGAGAAATGAAGTTTATATGTACATAAGTGAACATTGACGAGAACAATCACACAAAATAAAAGTGTAAGAGAGAAATTGCTACAATGATACACACTTTACACTCTATATTCCATTAGGTATATATAGGAGTACAAAATTGGTAGATGGGGAATATTTCATGTATAGGAGGCATCATCTTTAACCAAGGCTCCCATGATACATTTAAGTTTACAATCACTCCATTTACAATCACTCGTTGAGGTAGGTGGGATATTAGGTATATATAGGAGTACAAAATTGGTAGATGGGGAATATTTCATGTATAGGAGGCATCATATTTAACCAAGGCTCCCATGATACATTTAAATTTACAATCACTCGTTGAGATAGGTGGGATATAGTATATACATTAAAAAAAATTACAAAACACAATGTAATATATCCCATGCAAATGATAGTTATTTGTAATGTAAGATCTTATATCCTTCCAGACAATGTATTTGTGTGGAAACCATACAATTTATATATGATTTCTCTCCAACTGATAATATTAAATTTGATGATAGTTGGGGAGTTAGTAAAGGTTTGCATATTAACAATGTCCATTTTTTCTCTTAAAAATAATTGTTATCACATATATTTATAAAAACACAAATGGAATGCAAATATGCATGAATGCTCTCTCACACAAAGTTAAGAGTTATTAATATTATGGTAGCTGCAGGAGGTATTTACCTCCACGTGTGAACCTGACGAGAATGGAAGACTCCAGAAAGCAAGAGAAAACCCTAATGAGTTGGCTAATAACCCTAGAAGTACTGTGGGCTCAAGAAGATAATTTATATTAGGTTATTAGCCTCCAAGACAAGATGTCGACCGGAAATAATAATAATATATTGAACAGACACATATCCAGAAGGAGAAGTCGGCCCCAACAAATCTGGCAGAACCAGTATAAATACAGGGCGCCAATTCTCATTTGACACATCTCAGCAGTTGCAGAGAGCCAATCCTGCACACTGCAGTTCCCAATTTGGTGTGCACATGTGGAGGAGGGTTGCAGGTGCAGGTGCAGGTGCAGGTGCAACAACAACTAGTTTTCAATATTGGCTTGACTATCTCTTGGTTAGGGTTTGGACTATCTGATCAGCTCTTTGGGATGCGCTATCCTTGGGGAAAGGTGCACTACCCTTTGTTTGGCTATCTAGCCTAGGGTTTGCTTCCAGAGTAATTCTTAGTCAAGGTTAAGGTGCTCGGAGGGTGGCTTCAGCCTATGGTTGGGTGACGAGGGTATCGTCAATGGTAAAACAAGCACACCATCTTCTATATTCTAACAAGTCATGGGCCCACACCTCCTTCATTCAGTCTAAACGCTGGAAGGAAACATAGCCGCTAGGATATTGAGCTCGCTGAGGAACTTCCACTAGGTTTACTAGCAGAAGAAGCTTCCAAGACACTGCAACTAGGGTTACTAGCAGGTGTAGTTGCAGAAACCCTAAACCTCTTGTTGAGGCACCTTAAGTGAAGGGATTGACCTAATATCCAGATAGATCAGTGCACCCTAGCCCAGTGCATCTCCTGGTACTCTCAAAAAACCAAGACGTGAAGTTTGAATTTCTGGTCAAATCTAGGGTTTGACCAAGTCCAGCAGCCATGAAGAACTCTATGAAGTCTGAGAACAAGTTAGATGGAGCCTCTAACTTCAGAGCATGGAAGACAAGGATTGATCTCATCCTTGCCAAGAATAAAGTGTTGGATATTGTGAAAGGAAAGATCGTGAAGCCAGAGTTTGAAGAAGGAAAAGAGAAGGAAGCGCAGAACGTTGCAGCTATGGAGAAGTTCAAAGATGTTGACATCAATGCCATGAGTATCATAGTGGATTCTATAAAAGACCACTTGATACCCTACATCTCCCATCTTGACTCATCGAAGAAGATGCACGATGCCCTAATAAATCTCTTCTTAGTCAGAAACATTGGACAAGTTATGAGTCTGAAGAATGAGCTCCGTAACATGAAGATGAATGACGACGACAACATAACATCATACTTTGTAAGGATGTCCCAATTAAGAGATCAACTAC
>WSFP011530801.1:0-12055 GCA_009831015.1 Picea engelmannii | reverse complement strand
GGGGGGGGGGTCCGGAATGGATTGTTTCCTTGCAGGCCCCTTATCTCTACGTGGTAGGAATCTATTGGGTCAGACTCCCACCACCTCCCAAGGTCTGACATACCTTGTCACCCCATGACGTCATTATCCACGTTTTTCCCCTAGAGGTCACTTCTCATTACTCTGTCAGTCCTTTCCACTTGTTCACCCTTTACAAGTCCTCTCACCATGGTTACTCCCCAATCAACTCCTGCCATGTCGCCCAGCCATATTCTTTAGTCATTGTCACCTGCCATCTCACGCTCTAAATGACTTGTTGGCCATTTATTATTGGCTAACCTATCCGTTAACCTGTTGACCTGTATCTCGCGCCCAACAGGTATTCGTTTGCTCAAAAACCACCTTCACCCTTCATTCCTTCATCATTTACCCTATCACACACCAGAGAATATTTTCCCCATTTTCCTTTCCGTTGCAGTCAACTGTCCAAAGCCACCATCATCCCCACTAACGACTTTTTGATTTGCAGGTTTTTCTAGAGCGATGGTGCCAAAATCAAAGAGAACAGAAGCTGAGGAAAATCCTTTCTTCCCACCCCCTATCGACCTCGATAGAATCCCACTGGTGGACAAAGATCATTTAATCACATACACCAGATGTGAATTTGACTTCACGAACTTGCAGTCATGGCTCAAAGAGGTTTTCCTTGACCAGAGCGATGAAATTGGGCTCTGGGAGTCAAATATTCCCCTGTATCTTTTCCCCCAGATTCACCACTTTCTCAAATTCACCCTCAAATGCCAGGCCCATTATATCCCTAAACAAAGAGCCATTATGTCTTCGTCCGGATAAATTCTTTTCCTCTTCACACTAGAAACCATTGACCAAATGATGCAAATACCCAAAGTCGAATCTGCCTCACCTTTCAAACTCGAAATCATCACGGAGCTCTACCATAAGTTGTATTTTCCCCAAAGAGCTCAGATTTTTTAGCTTTTCCTCCCACAATATGCTCAGCTCCCCACTACAAACCCCCCTTATCCTTCCTCCCCGTTCTCAGTAAAGGGAAACCAGGTCATCACGTCCCTATGTGCCTTGCTTGGATATTTTTCAGATCAATGGGTGGATGAACCCATCTTGGGATTTCTATCCATTTTTTCCACTAATGAGAGACCCACTACTCAGTTCGACTACAGTACATGCTGGCAGACAACATTCATGAACAATTTATTAATTTCGGCAGAGAAGGCATGTTCCGGTATTCTTCAATACTCGCTTAATTGTTCGTTTTCTTTCAAGCGGAAAAGTTTTGATTTTCAATGCAGAAGATGGATAAAGATGGGATACCACAGGCAATGACAGTGTGGACTTCACTGCTCAGACATAACTCTACAGAATTCAGTTTCGAGCAGTTCATCGAGCAGTTCTACCACCGAGTGGTGAGTATGCTCAACGACAGACCCAAACCTAGAATTAACAAGGAAATTCAGAAGATTTTACATCTCTCGGACCTTACAAAGATAGGAGACTGGTACTTGTACCAGGACCAGACAAAGATTAGAGTGTATGGATGTGAATTGGCCCCATACAAGTTACCCAATTATCTGCCCGTGAGGATTTTTTCCCTAGAGTACATAAGGCAGATGATCAATTTAGATGACATTCATTTTGTGTCTTTGAAAAAGAAGCAACATCTTAGGATCAAAGGGAAAATAGGATCATTCATTTGCAATAGCCAAGGCATCGGGGAGGAAGAAGATAGACTGCTAAGAGAAATGAAGTTTTTTGTTAGTTTCATGTGGCATTATGATACGTGTGGGATAATTTCTGAGATGAGGATAAAAAATAAGAATATCCCGTATGTTCACACATCCAGGCCTGAGGTAGAGAAGTTCGCAAATTAGACAGAATGTTAGTCAAACACTCTGGTTGGGATAGAACAACAGGACCCTTCAGTCACTATTTCACAGACGACTACACCACAGGTTCCAAAGGAGAAAAGGCCCAGGAAGGACACTTCACCTTCCATCACTGAAGTGTCATCTAAGGAGTTCCAATTGCACACAAAGAGGCCAAAAACCACTCAGGCACCTGACATGGCTGGCGAGAAGGCAATTCAATCCACTACAACTTTGGAGGTGGATCGGTCACTCCTTAGCACAAGCAACAAACAGATCATAACCACAGTATTTCCCAAAAATCCTATAGATACTCCATCAATCAACCAGCCAAGAAAAACAGGACCAAAGTTGAGTATTTTTGAGAAGTATGATTTGATAAAAAAGAAAAATCAGATGCTGACCAGCAGCACATATGCTCATTTCTGGAAGCAAACATCAACTGCACAACACAGGCTCTTGTCGGCATTCGACACTGAGAAGGGTAGAATGCATATGGTTTTTCTGCAAGCACAGGTGCCAGACCCAAAAGTAATCATCAATTACAAAAGGGAAACTTTCGAATTTCAGACTAAAGATGTGCATCCAGCTGATCAAATGGATCTACTACTGCCTCCAGGTTACAGGTATCTCTGAACAACATCCAGACACAGTTGAAGTTAGAAAAAATATCATCCTTTGCCAAGGATAATAGAATTAAGACATTGGAGGAACTGGTCCTCAAGATCGGATATGATCCCTCGAACGTGAAAGTAGTCGAGGAGATGCTCAAAAATAAAAATGCCGATATAGAATCTCTGAGGAAACAATTGAAATTGACTCCAACAGAAGATTCACAGGCAAAGGAAATAGTGGAGACAGAAGGGGAAAAGAATGAGATGCTCAAGCTCATCATGGCGCAGAATGCACAGTTGAAAGAAATGGAAGCGGAATTGGAAAAGATAGTAAAAGAGAAGGAGCATTCAAAGCCCATGGAGGTCATTCCACTGAGCGTAGTTCCACTCACAGGAGTGAGCACAGTGTCTATTGCAAAAATTCCTTCGGCAACTCCACTAACAACCCTGGAAAAGACTGTTGAACTAGCTAAATCCATGGAAGAAATGAATTTGCAAGAGACATAGATTAGTAGATTAAAAAAGGAGATTGAGAACCTTTCGGAACTCAAGTATTCTTACCAAACCATCTTCTCCAAGGAAAAACAAACCTTAGACCATCTCAAACAGGAATTGCAACAACTTTAGAAGCAAACAGTGGCAGGCAAGACACTGGTTGAGGTCAAAGAAAGTCTCTGGATGGACACCACCAATTCCATGAATGAAATATGGCCGATGATACAAATCATGTTCGAGAAAAATGAGCTAGTGCAAAGAAGTCAACAGACCATCGAGAAGATAAGAGAAAAATTGGGAGAGATGCCCACAGAAGCTATTGAGATCATCAAATTTCTAAATTCCAAAACCAGAGAGGAGCTAGAAGAGTTGAAGATTGAAGATAGGACAGAGACCATCCTCGAGGTCAAGAGGGTCCTGACCAAGAGAGGACTGATGCTACAGCTAGAGGAAAAGGTCTAGACCATGGACGCAGGAGTACAAATATTTTTCAGCAAGATCGAAGCTCTAGAGAAGAAAGGCCTTCCTGGTATGAGAGTTATAAATGACAAATTAATGACACTCCCCGATTATAAAAAGAGACTAGCCATTGTGGCTAAGGATAGCTTAAAATTCTCAGTAATACAAGGAAGTATCACTGGTAAGGCATTCTTGGATGCTTTACAGTTGGACATCAACATTCATCATGAGATCCGGTACATCTTCATCACCAAGCCAACTTTTTCCAAGTACACGGAGATGGATGAAGTATACTGTAGATTGCTCAAAGTCAGCATTCCCAGTCACCTTCGATGGGAAGAGTTGTGCAACCTGATCGAGTAGTCAATGAGTTGTCCAAGCCTAGTCAGTTATCTAGTCAGAAGAGGTCATGCAGAGGCCTCACCAACGGTTCACCCAGAAAACAACATGAAGTTTCGACACATCATCAAACAGTTTCCTAGATTTTTGTATCTTGTTAAGTTAGTTAGCTAAATTTAGATTTGTCGCGTCCTGATATTTAATGATAGGATCCTTTGTAATTTCAATTATAAATACTTCAAACTTTGAGGTATTGGGGGTTGATCTTTACGCCCTGCAATCTACAAGACTGTAATCTTTTTCAAGAGATCATCCATTAATACAAAGAGACATTTTCACAGGATTCTCTCGTGTTGTTCATTGGTGATGTTTCATTTTCTATGTTGAATGTTTTCTTGCTCAGTTTTCATATTGTTTTCTAATCTAAATCTTTAAAAGTAATGCATGTTGTAGGATTTATCTTTGTATACCCTGTCTCAGACTTTGAAAGATCTTAATGTTTATCTTCTGATATTACAGTGAAGAAATTCTTAAATGCTTCTTTACTTCAATTGACATTCTCATGTTTTTTGCTTTTCATCATTTTACTGCTAAAAGAATCCAACGAATGCATTACCCTGCCCTGTGAAAAGAATCTTGTGTTTCTGGTTTAGATTTTTACCTCTATAACAAAGACCTCATAGTCCAATAGACGCGTAAAGCCCTTTCAGCCAACTCAACAAAAACAACAAACCTTTTCGATCTTATTTATTTAACTAGCCTAATATCTTAAGTTCAAAACATATCTAAATCATACAGAGAGATCCCTCTCTGAAGTTGGTAGGGCTAGATTCTAGTTTCGAAGTGGTTGGATAAAGTTACCTCTCATAGATTTATTCTTTCCTAACAACCTATGGGAATTTACAGAGCGTTAACATAGTGGCGACCATACTGGGGAAGAAAAAAATTTTCGACCCCACGTTTTCTTTTCCCTAGAAAAAAGTTTTGTTTCTGAAAAATTGAAAGTACAAGAAAGTAATAATGTTTAGAGGTTGTTAAATGCTCGTACATATTGATTTCGGACTCATAAAACTAATATATATATATATATATATATATCAAAAAGAAATCTGGCTCCCAAAAGAGCTTATACTCGATCTCACCYAGACCCAGAACCTGCAATAGCAACTGATAATCCARAACAGTTACTCAGAAAAAAGACCATTGTAGAAGGTTCAGGAAGTCATAGTCCCCTTCARAGGTCCCCTTCTCTTCCAGAAGAACTCATTTCCCTTCAAGAGCTTGACTTTGATACCATTTTCAAGCAAATCCTGTTTAGAATGAAATATGATAGCTTTGTGACTGAAATTGTTTTAGATCCAAAAAACCTACAACCTCRGACCCCTAAAGTACTATCTCCCACTGAAAAACCTCAAACCACTTGCTTTGTGCCAGCTAGCCCCTCCTCATCCTCATCTTCTTTCACCGGCCCACTTATCATTCAGGTTGTTGTCCCRCCTCCTCCACCTATCATCACAGCTAGATATGCTCCCTTGGTGYTGGTTTCACCTCTACATGCTATGCCCCAGGATTATCAAACAAGACTTCCTTAGTTTGATGGTACATGGCCCTTGAACGCACAACAACATGTTGATAAAATGAATGAATATTTTTACCTACAAGAAGTAGATGAAGCTGATGTTCAAATGAGATTATTTGTGCAGAGTTTAACAGGTGACGTTAAGAAATGGTATAAAGGTTTACGTGCTGCCTCAGTGCTCGACCTTATAGCATTTCAAAGAATTTTTCTATACAGATGGGAGGTATCATCTCCAGATGTTTTCAGAATACGAAAACATTAGAAGGAATCAAGGTGAGACAGTACAATATTACTGCACCCGCTTCAACAATTTGTATAATGCAATCCCAACTGATATTAAGCTCCACAAGGTTTAGCATTGATAAAATTCTCTGACGGTTTTGATGTTGATATGTCATATCAATTAAGGGAAATAAATTCCACCACCCTGGAAGACATGCAGAAAAGCGCAATAAGCGTGGAGGCTAACCTATTGGCTAAAAGGGCACGACAGAGGACGGAGAGGAGAGTCACAATTAAAGAGGAACCTTCCACATCTTCTTCAGATTCCAAATTGGATTCCTTAGCTAGAGAAATGGAAAGGATGATGGAGAGACTTACTGTATCTGAAATAAACCCTCCTAGAGAAAACCAACCAGCTCCTCAAATTCGAAATCCTAACTTCAGAAGAAACCCTCCTCAAATCCGGCAGAGAGATCCCAAAGATCAAAGAGAACAGAGGGGTCCTGATCAACAGATCAGATCGCCCCTACAGGAAAATTATGTTGATGAAGGAGAAGAATTAATTGAAGAACTGGAGGATACACACATAAACCTCATGGGCATTCACGATAACGAAGCTATTTTCCTCACCCAGGAAGAGAAAGAACTTTTTCTTCTTTCTCAAACAAAGGTGAGTGAGGAAGCTGAATATACCGAACAACAGGCATTTGAAAATGCTATTATGGAGGTACACTGGTAGTACCATCTGTGAACTAAAAATATAGAAGGAAGTTCCCCAAAAAAGGTGACCAAAACGAAGAAGATAGTCGAAACCAAGAGAGCCCCTGAGCCTTTTACCGAGAAGATCCCTGAGAAAGGTAATGCTGAAGCTCCAGCAAAAAGAAACCTTACTATTCTAAAAACATCATCACAGATTGAGGTTTCATCAACCAATTCACCAAATACTTTTTCCCAGAAGATTATGGTGGACAAATTAGAATTGCAGAGCCAAAGCAGATCACCTACTCCTTTTAGCCTCGAAGGGGAATTAGCCAAAGTGAAAATTCCCATTCCCCTTTCCAAGCTGATGAGTAAGGACACTTACCGATCACAGGTGATCAAAGAACCAAGCATTGAACCTGATATAGGCACGGAGGCTTTAACTGTTGGATCGATGAATCATTCAGATATTGTAAATCTTATCGATGATCAACCTGAACTCCTATTCAGCCCTGAAGTTGATGTCTAGACCAAAAATGGTGTTGTTTCTCCTTTTTACATCAACCTTAATATACACGACCTAATTCTGCATAATGCTATGTTAGATTCAGGTGCTTCCCACAACCTGATGCCTAAAACAGTGATGGAAAAACTGGGACTTGAGGTCACCAGACCTTATAAGGACTTACACTCATTTGACTCCAGAAACGTCAGATGTATCGGATTGATCAAGGACTTATGTGTCACTCTAGTTCAGATTCCAGCAAAAGGCATGGTTATGGATGTTGTGGTCGCAGACATTCCCCCGAAATATGGTATGTTGTTGTCTAGGTCTTGGGGGGTCAAATTGAAAGGTACTTTGTAGTTAGATATTTCATATGCCACCATCCCAGTGTTCAGGAAATAGAGAAGACTATACAGAGAGACGTTGATGAAGTATATGGTCAGCAGCCAATAAAAGCCACATAACTATCCCCTGTACTCTACACATTTTGACCTATATTCCTTCATCCTATATAATGACGGCGATACGGGAGAAAAAATCGTTCAGCTGAAAGAAGATACATTTGATCTGAATGAAGGCCAAGAAATCACTGAGGCAGAAAGAAAGAAAAATGTGATAAGTGAAGAATTGCCAGCATATTTCTGGAGCATGGACTTCGATGGAGCTGTAAGCAAAGAAGGAGTTGGAGCAGGAGTTTGGTTGCACAATCACAAATCTAGCTATTCGAAAAACCATTCTTACAAAATAAATTTTCAATGCACTAACAACATAACTGAGTACGAAGCTTTGATGCTCGGTCTAAAACTACTAAAGAAGGTTGGTGCCAAACAAATCACGGTAAGAGGAGATTCTGAATTAATTATCAAACAAATCAAAGGTGAGTATGCAACAAAACATCCCTGTCTCAGAGCTTATAGGAATGTTGTTCTGGATGCCCTTAAATCTTTTACTAAAGTTGATTTGCAAGTGATGCCTAGGGGACAGAATATTTTAGCAGATAGTTTAGCTACGTCAGCAGCTACATGCAAGATACCTTTTCGTTCCACTCGCCCATACATGGTGGAGGTGAAGTGCAGACCGATTGTCCCCGACAACATCAGATACTGGCAGGTATTTGGGAACGATGACCAAATTGAAGATTTTCTACAATGTAAAAATGATTTCGAGTGTACAAACATAGACTTAGAAAATGAGGATGAAAATTTAAATAGATCTGATTTTGGAAATGATAGTGTGAATAAAATAGATTCAGGAGAGTTAGGTGAAGATGAGATAGAATTTGATGTTTTTCATTTAAAGAGTAATGTTTTACCTAGGGGTTTAGTTCCTTTAGAAGACCTTTTTGATTTTAATGATGTAGCTAAAAAACCAAAAATTGAAGCCGGTGGTCAAGAAGTTGAAGATTGTAATATAGGGACAGACAAGAAACCCAAGATGGTAAAACTTTCCAAATCATTACCCCCTGAGAAGAAACTCAAATACATTGAACTTTTCAAGGAATATTCAGACGTATTTGTCTGGGGTTACGAGGACTTGAAATCTTATGATGCGACCATCATACAACATAGAATCCCAATAAAATAAGATCAAAAACCTTTTAGGCAGAAACTTAGGAGAATCAATCCCAAGTTACTTCCCCTGATAGAAAAAGAAATCAAGAATATGTATGATGCTAAAATCATAGTTCTGTTACGATTTTCCAAATGGGTTTCAAATCTGGTCCCAACCTGAAAGAAATCCGGGGAAATCAAGCTTTGCATTGATTTTCGAAATCTGAACAAGGTCTCTCTAAAGGACAACTACCCATTGCCAAAAATGGACCACATATTACAAAGGGTAGTTGGATCTAGTCGAATCTCCTTACTAGATGGGTTCTCAGGCTATAACCAGGTCCTCGTTCACCCAGATGACTAAGAGAAAACAACTTTCACAACACCATGGGGTACTTTCATGTATGTGAAAATGCCTTTTGGGTTGATGAACGTTAGGGCCACTTTCCAGAGAGTGATGGACATCGCTTTTGTGGAAGAACTTGACAAATTTATTTTCATTTATTTGGACAATGTAACTGTGTTTTCCCAATTCGATGATGAACACTTATGACATCTCAGATGAGTGTTTGAGAAATGAAGGAAATTTGGGATTTCTTTGAATCCTAAGAAGAGACTTTTTGGATTAGAGGAAGGAAAACTGCTAGGGCACATAATATCTAAGGATGGAATTAAGATAGACCCCAGCAGAATTGAAGCCATTCAGAAATTAGAACACCCAAGAAATATCAAAGAGTTACAGTCTTTCATTAGAAAAATAAACTTCCTGAGAAGATTCATACCCAACCTGGTCGAGCTTCTCAAGAACATCACAAACATGTTAAAAAAGGACACAAAAATAAAATGGGACACTGATTCCAAGCAGTCTTTTGAACAAGTCAAACGTGCACTCACACAGGCTCCAGTCTTGATCAGTCCTGACTTCACCAAAGATTTTTATCTTTTTTCTTTCGCTTTTGAACACACCATTGTAGCAGCATTACTACAGAAAAACAATGAAGGGTATGAACAGCCCATAGCCTTTTTCAGTAAATCTTTAAGAGATGCTTCTTTGAATTATAAAATAATGGAGAAAAAATCTTTTGCCCTGGTGAAAGCCATAAAAGATTTTGGAGTATATATTCTCCATTCCCATACCATCGCGTATGTTCCGAACACAATAGTAAAAGACATTTTAACTCAGGACAATCCAGACAGACGAAGAGGAAAATGGATTGCTATCATTATGGAGTATGACATAGAGATTAAGCCTACTAAACTGATTAAAGGTCAAGGTCTAGCAAAGTTAATGGTTGAATCCAATTTCCATGCTCTTGACATTAATTTCTTAGCTCCAGTAGATGACCAGGGTGAGCATGCAACTCCAAGCATGAAAGAGGCATTTTTTAACTCTCCATGGTACGTAGACCTGATATTTGTTTTTCATAACTTACAAGCTCCCCCTAGTCTGACCAAAACTAAATCTAGGTTTTTGAAATTGAAGGCATTAAAATTCTGCACTCTAGAAGGCAATCTATATTGGAAGGATCCTAGAGGTATTTTGTTAAATTGTGTATTGAAGGATGAAGCTGACAAAGTATTACAGGATTTTCATGCAGGAGACTGTGGTGGTCATCTAAGCTGGAAGACCATAGCTAATAAAATTCTCAGAGCAGGGTTTTATTGTCCTACGTTGTTCACTGATGTGCATCAGAAAGTGACTTCATGTCATAAGTGGTAGGTTTTCAAGGGAAAAAAGAAGCTTCTTCCTTTGCCCCTAAAACCAATCTCTATGGAAGCTCCTTTCCAACAATGAGGATTAGACTTTATTGGAGAAATACATCCTCCCTCTTCGGGCCAGCACAGGTGGATTCTCACTGCTACAGACTATTTCACAAAATGGATCGAAGTTGTACCAAGCAAGCAAGCTAATGATTATGTCATTATTAAATTTCTTGAAAATAATATCTTGTCTCATTTTGGATGTCCTAGAAAGATTATAATTGACAATGCAGTTGCTTTCCGATCTAAGAAACTCATAGACTTTTGCAACCAGTACCATATTGGTTTGGGTCATTCCACAACTTATTACCCTCAGGGAAATGGGCTAGCGGAGTCATCAAATAAGACCCTGGTGAACATTATTAAGAAGACTTTGCAAGAAAACAAAAAATCATGGCATAACAAGCTAGTTTTTGCACTATGGGCTGACAGACTGACCACCAAGAGGTCAATTGGTGTGTCACCATATCAGCTGGTCTATGGCACTGAAGCAGTTTTTCCCACTTCCTTAGGAGTTCCTGTCATGAAATTGCTGCAGGAGATGCAAGCCGAGCCGAATGACTCCCAAAGAAGGATAAACCAGATGATCCAATTGCAGCAGTCCAGAGAATAAGTATACAACAAAACTCAGGTTGTCCAAGAAAGCATTAAAAATATCTTTGACAAAAGAACTAAATAGGATGACTTTGAGCTAGGTGACTTGGTTCTGAGATGGGATGCCCAAAATGAAGATAAGGGGAAGCATGGAAAATTCGACAGTCTATGGAAGGGACCTTACATGATTCAAGCATTCAGAGGAAATAATGCCTTCTTTCTCAACAACGGTGATGGGACAAATATGCCAGGAGGACTTGTAAATGGCAGAATGTTGAAGCACTATTCACCTCCTTAGTAGGGACCTGCAGTCACACATTTCCATTGTACAAACCATTTTCATTTTCTTTACAAGTTTTTGAGTGAAATAAATCTTATTAGATGGTTGAAGCCTGCAAAGAAGGCCCTAAGCCTCTTAACATTGTCTTCCAATTTTCAAAAATAAAACCAATTAAGCAACAAAGGCAACTATGGAGAAAGTTTCAGAACATCAGGAATCAGGATTCTTGGCACTTCACAAGGATAGTACCATCCCCAGGTGGAGCCGTTGTTATAACCCTATAATTTATAGGATCAAATGGTGACTGAAATGTTATTTCTTTAAGTGCTTTTGTTTGTCAAATGATTGTCCATTATGCAAATAACTTGAGAAAAGAAAAGAAAAAGAAAGAAAAGAAAAAAAAGATGGCACAAAAGAACTTCAATAGAGCCCCATGCAATAACAATGATTTGGTCCATACCATTCAAGCATGGCCAAGTCCTTTAAATTGATGTTGATAGGAGTAGTGAATAAGCTTGGCTAAACTGTTTAATCTTAGCCAAGTGATTTAGGTTAGTTAGTGAATAAATCTGACCAAACTTCCTAATCTTGGTCAGATAACCCCAGGATAGAGTAATTCCTTAGTCCAACAGTTTAATATGAACTAATTGTCATAGGTAATTAGGATAGAACATAGGATAGTTTTCTTTGTCTCAATAAAACTAGCACGATGATCAATGTTGAACCATGTCTTTGAGGTTTAAAAGGTTTGATGTCTAACCCCTTGGTGATAGAAACATGGAAAAGCTCGGGAAAAACACACAATATGCACTTATCCTAAGTTTTTTCGGAGCACATATGCCTTCGCACTCACAGTTAAGCACAGTGCATAGATGAATGGTCGGAGAGCAGGCGCCCAGATCTACGGTCGACAGGTTTTTCTGGACCCCCCCGACCATTCTACCTTTAACGGTGGGGGGGGGTCCGAAATCGGAAATAACAAAGGCGCAAATACAAACGGCTCAGATGTGCGCACTTAGATCCACGGCTCAGATTGGATTCTAGAACCCCCGACCATTATGTCTTTAATGGTGGGGGGGGG